>PVJC01027382.1:0-23324 GCA_004026665.1 Murina feae
CTTCTTCTTCTTCTTCTTCTTCTTCTTCTTCTCCCCCAACCCCCTCCCACTTCCCCTCTCTAAGCATGTCCTTGGAATAAAAAAAAAATTAGTGGTCATTTTATTTTAATATATTTTATTGATTTTTTTTTCCAGAGAGGACAGGAGAGGGATAGAGAGTTAGAAACATCAATGAGAGAGAAACATCGATCAGCTGCCTCCTGCACACTCCCCACTGGGGATGTGCCCGCAATCAAGGTACATGCCCTTGACCAGAATTGAACCTGGGACCCTTGAGTCTGCAGGCCGACACTTTATCCACTGAGCCAAACCAGTCAGGGCAGTGGTCATTATAATGATAAAAAATAAAACAATAATATAGATGTAAGAAGGTAGAAGATGCTCCTAAACTTGTATTTAAGTGATGAAAACCAGAATTATGCGTTGTATTCAGATTTAATAATGAGAGAGTCTGTTACAGGGGACGAGTTCAGCTTTGCTGTTAGACCTGGGTTTGAATTCCATCTTAATCACTTACCAGTGTTGTGGTTGGGACAAGTTACCTAACTCCCCTTAACTTCAGTAACCCTCACTCTGGAAATGGTTATCCTAATACCAGGAGAAAATTGCGAGGTACTAAATGGCTCCTGTTGATTGCTTAGTGAATAAATGTTCACTGACATTTTTACTGAAAGACCTTCGTTTTTGCCACTTAACTATGAAAGGGAAAGATACAGGAACCAAAAAAGATAAACTATTCATTATTTTTAAAAAAACTAGAAAAATTTGGCCCCTGAATCACACAAAGGTCTGAAATAACAGATAGTAGAAGAAAAAAAAAATTAAAATCCATGAATTTTATTGAAATTGAGTGGATTGGTCCTTTATGTTCACAGAGAAAATCTATGGGTGCTTCTCAGGCCTGGAATGCTCTTTGCATGGCTGGGTCTTCCTTCTACAGTTCTTGTGTGTCTTTACCTGGAGGCCTTTTCTTCAATACCATGTTCATTCCTCCCACCACCCTGTCACCATTTCATTGCTGATCTGAGCACTATACTGTCTTTCCGGAATGTATCTCACTCTAAATTAGGTTCCTTAACTTTCTACCTGTTTTGGGTCCAACTCATCAAGGACTTTATGGATGCTGAAGGGTGACAGAACATGCCATACCGAAATACGCCTCTTCATTTCAGTGATCATTTTGATCTGTAGGCACTTGAAAAACAGCAAATAAAGGCACAGACTTTCTCTGAACTCACTTACTTGCCTAATAATGTACATCCTCCAAAGGAACACAATTGTCGTAAGTCCCCTCCCCAGGAATTATATCAACTCCTGTCATAAGAGAGGTGATGAGAAGGAAACATCACACCCAGACAAACTTTGCCACATAATATCAGAACTCTCATCTAGTTTTCTAAGGGCCTATTTGTCCTCCCTAAAAATCATTTACTCTCTTCTAAGAGGCCTACATCCCCCAACTCTTTCTTTCCCGAATAAGACGCTATTTAATCCTGAATTCCAGACCACCTCAGAGGGTTACTTTCTCAGTGCCTGGAACAATCAATATGCTCACGAAGGAAATAAATGAATAGAATGACTTCTTCTACAACTGAGAGTCCATATGTTGCTTTGCAATAGTTTTAGTCATAGCTGACAGATAATGCAAGAACCATTCCTTTAAAAAATTCTTCCTTATTAGAAAGCTCTTGAAATGTACATAATTTGCTGTTCAACAATTTTGTTTTTTAAAATGTTTTTCTTTTATTTTATTGTTGACAGTATTACAGATGTCTCTCATTTGCTCCCTTTTTGCCGCTCTCCACCCAACCCCCGCTGCACCCCAGTCCTTCCCCATACTATTGTCTGTGTCCATGGGTTATGCTTATCTATTCTTTGGTTAATCTCTTCTTGTCCTCTGCCCCTCTAACCTCTCTCTCCCATTGAGGTCTGTTACTCTGTCCATGCACCATACCTCTGGACCTATTTCATTCATCCATTTATTTTGTTCTTTAGATTCTGCTTATAAATGAGGTCATATGATATTTGTCTTTTTTTAACTGGCTTATTTCACTTAGCATAGTAATCTCAGGTCTCTTCCATGCTCTAACAACTTTCCTGAGTTGCATTTCACACTGTTTTGTATCCTGGAAGCATTTAACATTCCCTCTGAGTGGAAGACATTGTTTCCACATCTCCACATGGTGGCATGTACAGTGATTAACATGGACTAGAGAGCATAGGCTGTGTATATCTCGGTAATCCTTATAAATTACAAAGTCCAAAGAGAGAGATCTAACCACTTGAAAAGCAGAAGCTTATAGATACATTTAGAAAACAAAACTTCAAAATGCTTGATGTCTTTTTACTTTTGTGGTAATAAAATAGAAGCATAGTTTGCTTTTCACCACCCCACTAATAGAAATGGTTACCTTAATGTTTGATACAAATTTGGCTAAGTGGATTATTATTATTTTTTTAAACTGTGGGTTGCTTTACTCAAAAGTAACCTAAGAAGGCACAGATTCTCAATACATTTGCAAGTGAAAAAGCAATGAGTTTTTTTCCCAGGTGAGCACTCAAAATCACTGCTATCTTATTTCTGCCCTGTACCAGTTAATGCAGGTTTCAGCACTCTCAATATTTAAGCTTTTAAAAAAAGACAATGCTGTTTGGTAATCCTAAGAATGCTACTCTTGATAGTTCTTTTCAGGAAGATTCACTTAAAAAGCCTTCCCATAGCTATAATATAATTTTTTATAATCAATAAAGAAAAAATCACCAGAAAATATAATGTTTACTGGCAAGAAAAAGTTTTCTTCCACATTTCATTAAAATGCATCAATTATTAAGGTAAATGGAACTCCACATTCTGCTGTACATTGTGTGTGTGTATATATGTTTAATATCTTCCTCCCTCATTTTCTCTCCTTTATATCTGAGACATAAAAGGATTTCATAAGAAAACCACTATGTCAATTATATGTTAATTTATGATTTAAAAATAGAAATGTATGTACAAGAAAGCTTCCAAGAACTTAAAATTTTATAGCAATATTTTATATTACTTTATATGTTTCTATTGTGAGAAGTGTATTGGATGCTTAAATTAATTTATTATTATTAATTTTGGCTTCCTCTTAGATTATAAAAAAACATTTGTTGAGACTGTGTTCTTACAGTACATTTAGGACATCAAATATATTTTCTCTGTTATAAAAAGAAATGGAGAAGGGAAGTACAACTGATTAAAAAGAAACCATAGTCATTTTGAAGTCCATTGTATTTTAATTTTGATATGGTCAGAGATTATTATAGAAATTTATTCATCAGAGATACTCAGGCACATAAAGTGAGGCATTAATACTCTCACTTTTGAACTTATGGACTTAACCCTATTCTCCTAACTTGACTTTATTATAATCATTTTAGCATTCAGTCTAACTTTAAAGTTCAGATACTTACACTTTGAGGCTAGAGGTGATGAGGGAAATGTCGAACTAATTTCAGAAAATTTTACAACATTCATAATTCATATCTCATAGTAAATACAGTGTAATCAAAGTAAGTTCCCAAAACTTTGCCAATGAATTGAATTCTAGCTAACCTAGCTAAAGTAACTGATGGGATGTTGAGTTTTGTCCAGTCTTTCAAGTTCTATATTTTTCAAAGGATATTTTGTTTTAGATACTAGTAAGGCTGTTGAATATTAAAATAAGCCCCTCCTTTGCAAATTATACTGTAATTTTTTTAATTGGAGTTTACCTGCTGTATACTCCTACTTTGGAATATAACAGAAATGAGAATTTCTATCCTTCATAAAAACAATTTGAAGATGCTTTATGTCATTGAGGCAAATATTTGTAAGTTATCATCATGTTCAACAGGATTTGACAATGATAAACCACAAGTAATATTAAATTTTTGATACAGTTCTTTTAAATCATAATCATACCTTAATTTTTTATGTAAAATAAGTTTTGGACACAACATTAATATTTGTGATAAACAAACACATTTCCCTTTTGAGAAGTAAGAAAAGAAACATTGAGGTGAAATGTAAAAAGATATTATTAATAATCCAGTGCTACATGGCACATAAAACAAGCAAACTATGAAACACAAGGAAGAAGTTTTATGACAAGTAGTTATACCCCAAGTACCATTTTAAAAGGTACATTAAATTTTTTACAGTTCCGTGTAAATCAAATGTCTGTGTTTATACCTTTATAGAAGCTTTCCATTTTATTAAAAGCAAATAAAAAAGATCAACAACTTACAGAAAAATTTTGGAATTCTTTGTGAGGGTGAAAAAAATCTAAAATCTAAGAAATTTTTATTGCATCATATTAATTTGGGATACTGAATTATGCCATTGCATTGCCTATCTGAATCTTCTTTTGCATGTTATTAAATACCATTGCTGTGCTCCAGAATTTTTGCCTGCAATAATTTGAGGAAGATACAAAAGATAATTAAGGGTGGTAATTGTGGTTTTGACCCAATTCCAAAATATTTCTCTTCCATTAGAATGAGCTCCAGGACTTGGACTATGGGTCAGCTCTGTGTTGTGGCTATTACTGCAGCCCTGACCAACTGCTTCCAGTTGGCTGGCCTTGTTCATAAAAGGAGAAAAGTGAGAGAGGGTGGGGGCTTTCACACTGGAAAGTTAACTCTGTGAGTGTGCTGTGCTGATATGGAGTTGTTGGGGGGAAAAAAAACCTTTATCAATTAGAACAACAATCTATTTGTCAGTCAGGCTCCATTTTATTTTAATTCACCAATAGTCAATAAGAAATAGTCTATTCATGGCATATTTTTGGAGATTAAAAAAAATTTTAGACCAAAGAAAATGGGAAGAAAAATTGATTGTCCTTGATAATAGTCTTGCAACCAACAGAGCCTGAATATAACCCCGCTTCCTCCTGCCCCCCATTTCCTCTCACTTCTGTTTAACTCTAACAGGATAAATAGCACCAATATTTCTACAAAGTAGAACACCAACATAGAAATACCTGATTTAATTTAAAAATATGTTTGTTTTTTTTTTCTGAATTAGGAGAATTCATTGTACAGCGTTAAAGGGTTGGTCTCCAAGGAAGCGTGGCTAATGGAATAATAAGTATACTAAAGTGTTAGCGCAGCTCCTGGGCATATATTTAGGGCCCAGTAAAAGTTAGCAGTCATGGTTATTGTTGTAGAAACAGAACACTTGTTCTGCTTCCTAACGCAGAGTGGTGGTGGGCAATGTAATCCTTCTTTCACAGAGACAGTCCTGCCCAGGTGCTCCCTCTGTCCTCAAGTTGAACCCAGAACCTAGAATCTTCAGGATACAAAACTCAAGTAACAGAAGTGTGGCCACCAGAGCCCTTTGTGAAGGGAGAGTTCCTTCGATATGGAAGATCCAGTGCCTAGACACAAAATATGGGCGAATACGGAACTGACCAATTGAACCCTCCTCGACTGGAATTCCTTCGTGCCTTCTCACCTCTCTACTCTATGCCTTAATGGGCCAAGTTCCAAAGGAACTCCAATCAAAATTTGCTTGGCTAGCTCTACCACATGCCACCTTGTTCTCCTTAACCCTTAAAACTTGTCCAGAACCCAGAAGATATAGCAGTGCCTTCCATCTCGAGTGTGTGGACTCAGCAATAAAAAGCTGACTTTTCTAAAAGCTAACGTCATAATTTTGTCTCCCATGTGCATCAACCGTTGTGCAGTAACATTGTTATTTTTCCATGGTTGCTGTAATCACTATTATTTAGTGTTCACTGTGAATCTGTGGGAGAAAGGAACTGTGTATTGAAAGGCTGCATTAGGATTTTACAAGCCAGATGAAATCTTATGTAGCATTGTGTGTGCATGATATTTTGCTTTAGAATTTTTGTATCTGGTGCCTGTGATAAGGAAATGTACAGATTCCTCTATCTGAGGTCAAGGTCCATGCTTTTGCTGTTCCAATCCTCTGTCCCACATCTCAGTACCCATTCCCTATTCTGCTCATTCAGGGTTTTGTCCTATGTGAAATAGGGAACCTGGGAGATCTCAGAGCAATTCATTGGTGCTTGAGTATTAAAACTGAATACGTTAAGGTAAGGAACTTTTGGTGTTACAATTTTTAGCTCTAGTCCTAACTGGTTTGGCTCAGTGGATAGAGTGTCGGCCTGCGGATTGAAGGGTCCCAGGTTAGATTCCTGTCAAGGGCATGTACCTTGGTTGTGAGCACATCCCCAGTAGAAGGTGTGCAGGAGGCAGCTGATTGATGTTTCTCTCTCATCAATGTTTCTAGCTCTCTATCTCTCTCCCTTCCTCTCTGTAAAAAAATCAATAAAATATATTTAAAAATTTTTTTAGCTCTAACAAAGGAATTAACTTGATCCAACAACAACAAAAATGTTGGATTCAATTAGAATAAAAATCAAAATGTGAAGTTCTGCCTCCTTTTCTGTTTTGTTTTGTGCTGGTTTGCTTTCTAATCTTTCTCCAAGCAGGTGGGCTAGGATACGGATGTGTTTTTCTGCAACCCTTCCTTCAACAGGAGGCCCATGGCCTACAGAAAGAGAATTTTAATGATGTGAGGAGATTTTAGAAAAAAATTTGAAGGATACTATCTGGATGCAGCCTCTGTTGAAGAGATGTCTTTGGGAGACTGAAGTAGCCAAATGACTGTCAATATGCACAAAGGAGAATGCCTGAAGGGTAAGGTTATGAGCAGCAGTGTGAAGCCGAGAGTTCTCGAAGCTATTTTTCCTATATAACTGCCTGAGGAGGATTTGGTCTGGAACTTTAAATCTCTATTTCTCTAGCACCTAATCCTAATGCAATGTCTGGCACATCCTACATGCTCAATGATTTGAGTTATATGTAGAATTAAGAGAAGTCATCTACTGGATCTCCATAGATTAACCAGAGGGAAAAAAAAGGATTAGGAAAAGAGAGAATAATCTAATAAAAGAATGACTAGTGCTCTAGAGAAAAGAAAAAGTAAGGCAAGCAGCAAAGAGCAAAGGTTTAGAAGGTACAAGATGGATCTAATATTGTTTACACTAAAAACTTTTTGCAATAAATATCTATAATAATGAAAGTGTAATATGCTAATTAAATCAGACATCCTTCTGGACATCCTTCCGGATGAAGCCAGGGCTGCGAGGGAAGCCTGGGTCACAGGTGCCAGAGGGAAGCTGGTTCCGGCAGCCAGGGGAAGGAAGGCCTACTCTTGCACGAATTTCATGCATTGAGCTTCTAGTCCTATTATGCTAATATACAAATTGACCAAACAGTGAAACAGGTCATTATGATGCACACTGATCACCAGTGGGCAGATGCTCAATGCAGGAGCTTCCCCCTGGTGGTTAGTGTGCCCCCACAGGGGAAGCGCCGCTCAGCCAAAAGCCAGGCCCACAGGCTGACAAGCACAGTGGTGATGGTAGGAGACTCTCCCACCTCCACGGAAGCGCTAAGGATGTTTGACTGATGGATATCCCCCAAGGGCTACTGGACTGTGAGAGGGTACAGGTGGGGCTGAGGAACCACTCTTCCTGCCCCCGTGCATGAATTTCATGCACCTGGCCTCTAGTATTATATAATTACTAGGGTCCCAGTGCACGGGAGGTCCCTCAGCCCAATCTGTGCCCTCTGGCAGTCTGGGACCCCTCTGGGGATGTCCACCTGCTGGCATGCCTGGTCAGCTGGGTGAGGGGCTGATGGCTGTTTGCAGGCTGGCCAAGCCCCCCAGTGTGGACCCTCACCCCATTGGGGTGTGGCCAGCATGGGTGATGGGCTGAGGGGCATTTTCAGGGGTGTTTAAGGCTGCTCACAGCTCCCATTGACCCAATGTCCCTGCAAAGCTGGCTGGAAGCAGGTTTCTGGGGTTTGTTTATCTTCTATAATTGATGCACTTTTCTTTTAAGCTGAGGCTAGGCAGGTAACGAAGCCTCATTTCTGCTTCAGCTCATGGTTTCTATAATTGATACACTGTTCCTTTAAGCCATTTCCTAGGCAGGTAACGATAGTAGTGGGCCCAGCCTGCTGTTTGTTTCAGCTCCTGAGTCTTATATATTGAGACTTTTGTTGCAAATATGTACTGCCTGGAGCCAGGATAAGCCGAGCCAGCCCACCAAGGGCCACAAACAGTTTTAGTTTCACTCTTGCTGCAATGAAAGCTGTCATTTACTCAAGTCTGTGAGTGGCGGCCTCCATGTTGGCTGGGCTAATTTGCATACAGTCGCTCTGATTGGCTGGTGGGTGTGGCTTACCCATCCCGAAGAGACAGTTAATTTCAATATTACGCCTTTATAGTTTAGATCTTAAGCAAATGTGCTATTCAAAATTAATAATTCCCAAAAAAGTAATTATTTTTTACAAGTAAAATAACTTTCTCTTTAGAGAATGTTTTGCTATCCTAAATACAACCAGCCCAGGTAGATAGAAATTTATTTATTTTTTTCTTAAATAGAGTGTGTGCACAATTGTGTTGAAATTTCTCATGAAGTTTACGCAGTACAGAACAATAACCCTTTTTTGTATCTGTGAGTTAATAAAATAAACAGCTATTAACACCCTAAGAAGATGAGATGCCTTTCTTATGAATCTCTGAGGAGTCATTTATTTGATATCAAGAATCATTTTTTATTCTTCTGAGCACTTTGCTGGCAGACATTGATATAACTCTCTGGAGTCTCTTTCCAAGACCACATTGTAGATAAGTTGAAGGAATAAGGAGATATATTGAACCTTTTTAATGCAAGATTGACATCTCAATAAATCAAAGCCCATAAAGAAAAGGAATTAATAAAAAAAATAGAGACGATCCAACAGATGCACCACTAGTTAAAATCACTGTCTTTACTAAATGATTTACTCTGTTTTGTTCTTCTAATTATCTCTTAACATTGTTTTTAACTTTTTGTCCCTTACTGGACAGAAGTCATCAACCATCGGTATGTGAATATTTTAAAAAATGAATAAAAACCTATGAGTATGTGTATGTATAATATATATATATATATATATATATATATATATATATATATATAGAGAGAGAGAGAGAGAGAGAGAGAGAGAGAGAGAGAGAGACATATAAACAAACAAATAAATCACCATCTGTTTTCTTAGATAGAAAAGAGTCTTTGACTAAGAATCTACTGAATTCTGACCAAAGTTATTACCTCAGAACGGCTCTTTGCTTAACTCAAGTAGTGGAGATCAAGGAGTTTATAAGGTTCAGGCAGCAGTGTTCTCTCTGGCCCACACTGTGCAAGAAGCCAGTGGCACGTGTGGTACAGGCTCATAAACTGTAGGTCACAGCCTGCAGAGAGCACTCTATTTGATAGTATCATGTATAACACACCACTGGTTTTAACTATACTACATCTTTTTTTAATGACCAATAAAATCTTGCAACAAAATTAAATTATCATAATTAGTAGCTATGGAGTTGGAGTTGCCAAGATATTTCCAAAAACAACCATTGAAAGCAGTGACACCCTTTTATTTTTAAACTAGAGGCCTGGTGCACAAAATTTGTGCACTGGTGGGGGGAGGGTTCCCCTCAGCCTGGTCTGTGCCCTCTCGCAGTCAAGGACCCCTTGAGGATGTCCAACTGTCAGGTTAGGCCCAATCTCTGGGAATCCCTCGCAGTCTGGTACCCTTCACTCCTTATCACCCGCCTACTCACTGCTCCTTACCACTCAGCTCACTGTTCCCTAGCACTGCTGTGGAGGCCAGAAAGAGGCTCCTGCCACTGCCACTGCACTCACCAACTGTGGGCCCAAGTTCTGACTGAGCAGCACTCCCCTGTGGAGCACACTGACCATCAGGGGGCAGCTCCTGCATTGAGTTCTGGTCGTTCTGCCTTAGTGCAATGGTCAGTTAGGCTTTTGTTATATAGACTAGATGCCTGGTGCATGAAATTCGTGCACTGGGGGGGGGAGGTTCCTCAGCCCAGCCTGCCCCATCTCACATGCTGGGAGCCCTCAGGTGATGTCCTACTGATGGCTTAGGCCCGCTTCCTGCTCCCCTTGGGGCGTGGGCATAAGCCACCGTCTGGCCTCCCTTTGTGGGAGGTGACCAGGCTAATCAGGGGAAGTCACCAGCCCCATCACCCCACTGCTGCAGCCACTGCCAGTCACCACAGCCACCAAGGTGTTTTCATTAACACAGACTCCAGTCCCTTCACCATGAAAAAATGACAACTTTCTTTAGACATTTTCAAGATGTGTCTTTCATAAGACATGATCTTTCTTTTTTTCTTCCTTTCTTTCTTTCTTTCTTTCTTTCTTTCTTTCTTTCTTTCTTTCTTTCTTTCTTTCTTTCTTCTTTCTTTCTTTCCTCACCTGAGGATATGTTTCCATTGATTTTTAGAGAATATGGAAGAGAATGGAAAAACAGAGAGAAACAACAAAGTAAGAGGAACACTTTGATTGATTGCCTCCTGCATATGCCCTGACCTGGGCCCTGGCCAGGGAGGAACCTGCAACCTAGGTACATGTCCTTGGTCAGAACTGAACCCAGACCCTGCAGTCAGCAGGCTGAGGCATTATGCACTGAGTCAAACTGGCTAGAGCAGGATATGACACTTCTTAGCTCTTCCAAAGTGGATCTTTGTTTTTTTTTTCTCCAGGAGTGTGGTGGAAGAATCCTAGACCCCTTTTTGGATTCTTATTACCCAATTACTAAGGATATTATCAGTGGCATACAGGGAGCTTAGCCAAAGAGTGTTAAGAAAAGGTGTTTCCTCTGCAGTTCACTCTGATCACTGGCTCTACCCCTGCCCCTCCAATCCCAGCTCCACCCATGCCCAGGCCTGTAACCTCTGGCCGAGGATGCAGACCTGGGAAGGGGACCCCCAGACTCCTCAAATCACTGACTCTGACCCTGCCCAGGCTTTTAGTCTTTGCCTGAGGCTACAGACCTGGGCAGAAGACCCCTAAGCCCTGCCAATTGCTGGCTTCACAGAGCCCAGGCCTCTGCAATCACCGGCTCTGACCCTGCCCCCTGCCATTGCCCCACTAGCAGCCTTTGGCCAAGGCTGCAGGCTGGGGCAGGGGACCCCCCAGACCCCTGCATTGCTGGCTCTTGCCCTGCCCAGACCCCTGTGATTGCAGGATTTGCCCCTGCCCTCTCCGATCACCGGCTCTACACTTGCCCATGCCTGAGGCCTCTGGTGAAGGCCTCTGGTCTGGGCAGGGGACCCCTACCTTCCTTGGATAGTCTGTTCCACCCCTTGGGTCTCCCACCTTCCCAGCCACCTGCCTGGCTAACAGGCCTGACCACTTCAGTGGTAGGGCTGAGCTGGACTGGGCACCGCCATCTTGTGGCCATGGGGGAAGCCATCTTGTGGCTATGAGGGTGGCCATCTTGTGGCTATGGGGGTGGCCATCTTTGTGATGAAGTGATGCCTAATTTGCATATTACTCTTTTATTAGATAGGATGATGTTAACAAGTCTCTGCTTAACTTCCCATTGTTGGCAGAGCTACTCTCTCTGGTGGTTTGGACTAGATTTAACTGTTACAATTGATGGGTTGTTTGAGTACATGTTAGAGAGTTCTCTATATGCATTAGGAGTGTGGTACATTCTAGATTTTGGAAAAAAAGAAAGTCTAAGAAAAAAGGGCAGCAGCCAGTCGTGTTATCCTGTTCAAGCATGCACATGTTTTATTTAAGTATTCTCCAAAGGTCTACTTTTCCAGCATAATGCAGATATTAGGCTACCCTTTAAAATAAAGACAGATGAGTTTCAAAGCAAATTGCCCAAAACAATGACCTTGGTTACTCCATATGGCACACAGAAATAATTACATTTCACTTACAATACAGATGCACTTAACACAGTCATCAAGAGTCATTCACCACCAACACAGTATATTTTTAAATCACCTAAAACACCAAAAAGTTTCTTTTTCTTTTCCAAAAAGTCTAAACAAAGTAATAGTTTGGGATAAATGATAAGTTGAAAAGGAGGCAGAATTGTCAACTGAAAAAATCGAACTGAACTGCATTTTTTAAAATGTAATATCCAGAACATGAAAATAGAACTTCTCATTGGGAATCAAAAGACCTATGTATTCTCAGTGGTGGTTTCTTTAGTCTACTTTTAAAAAAAGATTTTCAACAAATGCCATCAAGGAAGTTTCACTATATATTTGCTCTAGAAGCATGAAGTGGCATGAGGCAGGTGTTAATATAATCGTTAGTATTCACACTCCGGGAAGGTTAGTAGCTTTTTAAAAGACATTCTAAGAAATAAAGGCAGTTCTTCCCAAGAGAGAGAAGAGTTTGTCTTCATTTCGCTCAGCAAATGCTTATTAAAATCTACCGTGTGCACAGCATTATTCTAGAAGCAATTCTAGAAATGGGAAGCAAGAACGTCTGGCTTCCCTCAAAATAGTTGGATTAATTCCTTTTTATGATAAATTATGATAAGCATTTAAAAATCTCTACAGTAGAGGAATAATTATTAATTCTTTCCATGTATGGAAGCTAAGCTTTATTCCTTAACACTGGTGGTTTGAAATGAACCAAACTTTTCATTTGACATAAAACATTTTTACACTGTCACGTGCAGACATGTCTGCTGATATATTTTAAAGGTGAAAAAGTATTGAGACTTTTTACTGAAATGTACATAGAGATCAGCTTTGCATCATCAAACTCCTGTCCTCCGGATTTAGTGGAGAAAATGACTCCTTGCCTTATACAGGAACCTTTCTGAGATAAACTTGGGTTGCCTTTCCAGGGGCATAGAAAGCATGCTTTCATCAACAATTGTTACAGAAAGCCCTTCAGTTTATCTCTGCATTTCAATTCACATGAGTTATTCTCAAAATTTATTCCAGATCCAAAGCAAAATAAGTATGTTAAGTGAGATTCTGGGATCATTGATCCTGTGATAATAGTCCCAGCCAACTCTTTGTATGAAACATACAGTGGTACATCCAATAATTGGGCTTTTCCATGACAGCAAAGGGGTTAGAAATAATTCATGGATGTGAATTCCTTTTTTCTAATTTTTGACGAGAGGATTGTTGATGATAATTGACTTACAAGACGATTTGTTGGGGAATACAAAAGTGGGAAAGTCTATTGAACTACAAAACGTTAGTCCAGTTGATGACAATAAACGCCCCAAAAATGTTAGCACAGAAACAAGAAATGCACTGTCATGGGGACACAGTGTTCAAAGAATATTACTGAGCAACATGTATGACACAAGAGTTTGGGATTAAAAAGTTATCTAAAACCTGACCACACTAGACATTTTTCTACGAATGTGGCTCTTACAGGGTTTAGGAAAATCTGGAAAGTCTCAGAACAAAAATCCCGATTCCTGATACAACAGGTGTATTATGAATTATTGCAGTTGTAACAGTATCTAGGTGCAAGGTAAAATGATAATACCGCACTATCTGCACACTTTAGACTTATTATCGAGCATCCCCATGAGAAATGCTGCAGTTCCAATAGGAGTTTATTTGCACAGCCCACCATGGGACATGAACATCCAGCTTGTCATAAGTGCACAGAAATTCCCCTGCTCTACATTTATAGTTAATCATGCCTATTCTGAAGACAACATAAGGAAACTGAGATCACTACTGCAAAGAATCCTAGCATGCATTATGATGGTTTCCTTCAGTTAATACAAATGAGTTGCGTGAATTTTTCAATATGCAATAATCTTCATCATAGCCAATGTTCATGGTTTTAACAGGAAAAATTTTTATCAAAATGTTTTCCATATTTTTTTTATTTTGCATTCAACTGAAACATTAGGTTCAAAGATTTATTTTATTTTATTATAAAAGAGTTCTGGTCATAAGAAGCATCAATAGGCGGCATTTCATTGTGCTCATTCGCAAAGCCAAAGGGCCACGGACTATTCCTCGGTACAACAGGTCAAACTCTAAAGAAATGCCATTTGGTGGTTTTATTTCCATCCTCTAGCTTGGAAGCTTTGTTTTTGTGTCACTACCAACCTTCTTGCTTTGCTGTTTTCAGATGCAAAACATTTATCTTCTTTCTTCCACATTGGAATTCTCTCCACAGCCAGGGCTCAAATCCCCCTAGACCTGATTCCAACTGTCTACAAAGCAGACACTCTGACAATGTTTCCTCCTGAGTACTCGGGAGATTCTGGCCTGTCATCTCCTTCGGGAGTGGTTACTGGAGGTGTTGGGATGCTTATTATTGCTGTAGTCACATAAGGTTGTTCACAGTTTAGTTTAACACATTCTTCCATTTTGGCATTTAAACTGGATCGGCTGATGAAGGAAGAAAATAGATTTAAGAAGGTAAGTTGTTTACTTACAAATGTTTTTGCCTACAATACCAGGTGTACATGATGTCAGGTTCATAAGTGACTTTTTAAATGTTTAAGAATAATCACCATAAGTTTAAAAATGGAAGCACCAAACCTTAACATACAAGGTGGGCAAAAGTAGGTCTACAGTTTTTCCCATGGAAAATAATACAATAATCAATATATATAAAAGCCTAAGCGACTGTTAGGTCTGGTCAAACAAATGGTCAACTGGTCACTATGACATGCACTGAGCACCAGGGGCAGACACTCAATGCAGGAGCTGACCCCTGGTGGTCAGTGCACTCCCATAGCCAACTTCCCACAGTCCCTCTCCCTGGCCCACTGGCCCCAATGGCCTCATTGGGACTGGGGGCAAGTTGGCCCCAATCGGTCCCGGGCCAGGCTGAGGGACCCCACCCGTGCACGAATTCATGCACCAGACCTCTAGTTAATAAATAATAATGAAACTCTGTGTTTCACATACCACTACAAACCTATGTTTTACCCCCCTCTGTATGTTAAAGTGAACATTAGTCAGGTCCCTAATCATAAATGAATGTGTAAAAACCAGCTAAATTTGATTCCATCAGTGTTTTTCAAACAAAATGTTATATAAAAATGTAAGAAACAGGATCAGGAACATTTTTGAAACACTGAGTTGAGCAAAATAAAATAGTTTTCTTTAAGACAGAGTCTCTGGGAGATTTGAGATACCATTATGAAAGGGATATATCCTGCAGATATGCCTCGATTATTTGACCACAGGCCATTTCACTATCTTATCCCTTTGGGATATAGGGTGCCCTTAAAGTTTTCAACTTAGTAACACCCAAATGTTAAGAACCCCCAAAAGTTAGCCATTACTAACACTTAAATGCTTTCCCAAGTGATATTCTTGCATGAGTTTTATGCTGTAAGTGGGGAGGGAGAAGAGGGCAAGGAGAAAGGAGGGCATACATGGGAACTTCAAACTATTTTGTTTTCATGTAAAAATTAATTTAAATGTTTATGGCCTAAAAGTTTCTTTCTAAACACTTCTCCATTTTCTACATTGAAGTGTAGAATATATTCGAGAGAGAAATCTTTCATTGCTCCAACAGTTAATATTCTGATTCCAGAGATATCTGACTGATATAATCAACATAACCCAAATTTAGAATCTCATCCAGGTTTTCCACAAAGATTATTGGATACCATCAAAGAAATAGCACTGAATTAATGGTTGTTAATCTAAAAATAAAAGTTACATAATTTCAAGAACAAAGTAAAATTATTTGGGCCAAATTGATTTTTTAATGGCTTGTAAAAAACATGCAAATAAAGAGAAACAAACGGAAAACACCAATAGAAAAATTTCACTTCAAGGATCCATAAACTCACTAGACATAAGCATTTTAGCATTTCACTTATCTTTCTTTGAATTGGATTGATTTTGGTGTTTATTGTGGACAAAATACTTTTTTTGATCAAAATTGTATACTGGTTCAAAAGATTTGTGTAGATATAGCTTCAGTTTTCACTGCCACAGTGACTGTTGATTTACTTATAGGTGCCATTGAATACTTTTTAATCACATCAATGTCAGTTTCACTGGTGTCTTTCAGCAGGGTTAACTATCATCTCAAGCGATTTGTTTTTACGTATGGGGCTCCTGGGTTTAGGACTGTCCAAATGGGAAACAGCTGTGAAATTGAAGCGGTAGAAGTACGTTTGTGGTTGCCTGCCTGTCTTATCTTTTCTCTGCTCTTTTAATATCTTTACAACTACTCTATGACTCAAGGAATATTACAGGAGATCCATTTTCCTTCTTGTTACAGTCTAAGTCTTGTCTCATTCTAAACTCTAGGAACTCGGATTTAGATGCCACACGTGTAGCAACACAACTGCAGGTGGAAATACGCTCTGGGGACCAGCACAGGTGTGTGTCCACACAGATGAATCTACCTGTTAGATAGCGGGTTTCCCTCCACACATCTGATCTGAATCGTACTGAGTTCCTGCACACTGCCTCGATGGCTTCCTGATACATTGGCACTTGGGATGCGGAAAGTTTTTTTGTGTCGTCGTGAACAGCAAGTGCCAGTGATGCCTTGTTGCGAAGAGAGAGAGGGACTATGACTTGAAGGACGATTAACAGTCGAAACCTCCATGCAACTTTCTTCGAACACTTGTTCATCCACAAACTCGTGATTCTGTTCCATAGGTGGGAGGAAATGTGAAGAGAGACAGAAACACACTTTAAATTTAAGAAAGCAAATGAATAGTTTTATTTTTATAACTACAAAAAAAGTCCACGTACAGGTAAACTACCCGATGGACAACTAATACTATTTTTATAAAGATTAGAACATCAAAGCTACCTAATACTGGCATTTATGGGAAAATAACATCTCTCTAGTTACATCTTGAGATTGACACATGAAGGCTGATTTAGTATCTGTTTGTAATCTAACTTTATCTTGATATATCATTTATTTATTTAAACTGGAGATTATAAACTAAAGAAAAAAATCTTGAAAATGAATATAGATAACACCCACAAAAATGTGTAAATTCACATTGACTTATTTTAAACAGATTTAAATTATGAGAGAGACTATTTTAATCCAAGTTAGATTGTCTGTTATATAAAAGCAAATAGTTTCACATGGAATTGAAAATATTTTTAAATTAGAAAATAAGGTACCTAGGACACTTCCCATTTCTTTAGATGTTTCTATAAAATTCTCAGTAGAGAGAAATATATAACTTATTAAACAAATACAATATATTTATCTGCAAAATGTGTCACTTTATGTCTGACTCAGAAGGGGTTAGCACTGAACTTTCCGGGTCTCTTTTCTTATGGAGTTCTAGCCAAGAAGCAAACAGTGATGGAAATAATTTCATATTCTCCATCTTAGAAAAACAGTGTAAAATTTGCTTTAAAAATATTTAAAGCAAAGCACTGTCTCCTAAAATGCTTATGGAAGACTTTTACCTCAGTAGTATAAAGGAAAATATTTTCAGTCTAAGCTACTAAAAAATGACTTCAATTACTATTTTTTTCTTTGTGTTGGTGGGAATAGTTTTATAATGAGAGACTTTGCACATGCAGAATTCCATTTAACTATCTCTCAGCCTCACCATTAGTAAAACAATTGAAGCAACTCACTGGCTAATAGGAAATAGATTGTTTTAGTTACTCATTTTGTCATTTCTTTGCTGAGACAAGCATTTTGAAGTAAACAGAATTTAACATTCTATAGTTGAAAGTCCAGAGAAAAATATTTTTAGAGAAGATAGAGTTTTATGTTAATTATTAAATTTCTAAAAAAAAATACAGTTCAGTAAGGATTTAAACTCTGTTTTCTTCTCTGGCAATGCACATCTCACACACATAATATAAGTTACAGTTCATGAGGTTCTAATTTGTCTCCTCAGTGACAAATGAAGTGAAGAAGTCATTCTGCTGCTGGTTACCATATATTTTTATAGGCAGCTCAATTTAAACTATATTGATTGGTATTAAATAATGTTTGATTTTAAAAGCTTTAAGTGGTAAAAAAAATTAAAAAAATTAAAGAAAAGATAGTCATAAATACATGCTATTGTTAATGTTACTATTTACAAAGGTTTACATTAGGAAATAATAGACCTGTCTATATTTTTATTTAAAATGCAGCCACAATCTTGTAATTTCCCTGTTTAAAGCCTCAAATAATTTTCCATTTGAGATAAAGAGAAAAATTTTGCATGTGCCTCGAAAATCTAGCATGAACTAGTCACCGCCTTTCTGTGTCCACGTGTGCTATGCTACACTCTCTCCTTCCTACCACCCTCCAAGTCCTCTTAGGCAGTGGTTCTCAACCTTCCTAATGCTGCGACCCTTTAATACAGTTCCTCATGTTGTGGTGACCCCCAACCATAAAGTTATTTTTGTTGTTATTTCATAACTGTAATGTTGCTACTGTTATGAATCATAATATCTGATATGCAACCCTGTGAAAGGGTTGTTCAACCCCCAAAGGGGTCGAGACCCACAGGTTGAGAACCGCTGTCTTAGAGTAGTGCTAGCCTTCCTCGGGTTAATCACTTTTTAGCCCCTTTACTTCTTTGCCTAACTAGCTCTTAGTCATCCAGGGAGTTCCTCCAGAAAGCCTTGTCTGATTCTGTACCCTCTGATTCCATCTTCTTTGCCCCATACACTGTGGCCCATCATTGCACTGCCCTTCCCTAGGAATATCCGTGGTTTGTCCCACACATAGCGATTGATGGGGTAGAGATCACACCTGACTTCCCGGCATATCTTAGATCTTGGATCACGATCTGGTACATGGTAGGCAAGTCATACATATTTGTTGAATGACTATATAGGTAAATGAAAGTAAATGAATAAATGTATGGGCAATCTATTGGAATTGAGAAGACAAATATACATCTCTGGTGAGTGAGTGAGAAGACTTGATCCAAATATGGTGAAAGTTTCATTCTGCTCTGTGGTCACACACTATGACTTCTTTTGACAAGCCAGCTAAGGGAGGGATGACTTTGCTAAAGAGGAAGTCCAATTGGGAGGCTATAAGTGGAGAAATTCACACTTAATACTCAGCCAACTGGTCATGACACTGACTAAATACTATCTTTTTTCTTATGAGAACAAATAATTTTGCTATTTGTGTTCATTATACCTGTGAATTACAGAGATGTTTACATTTTGCTAGCCAGTTTTGCTAGCAAAACTGTGGATAGAGCCTCGGCCTGGGGACTCAAGAGTCAAGTTTCATTCCAGTGAAGGGCACATGCCCAGGTTGCAGGCTAGATCCCTAGTAGGGGGCATAGGTAGCCAATCAATGGTTCTCTCTCATCATTGATGTTTCTATCTCTCCCTCCCCCTTCTTTTCTGCAATCAATAAAAATATATTTTAAAAAAGAAGAAATGCTTATATTTAGTCATTCTTTATTTTGTATTATTGCTATTGCTATTTCCTTCATCCAGATGTCAGGGACACTTGAACTTCATTAATATTTTCTATTTAATTAGCATTTTCAAAATCAGGATAAATTACACTTAAAAAATACTATGTTTTTATCGATTTCAGAGAGAGGAAGGTAGAGGGATAAAGAGGTAGAAACACTGGTGATAGAGAAACATCATCGAATGGCTGTCTTCTGCATGCTCCCTACTGGGGATCGAACTCAAAACCTGGCCATGTACGCTGACCACAAATCTAAATGGTGACCTCCTGGTGCATGGGACAACGTTCAACCACTAAGCAACCCGGGCTGGGCAGGGTAAATGATATTTTATAGGACTTGCTGTTGGCTATCGGAAAACAACTTTCCATCCACATTAAACTAGTATTTTAGATTAGAGTGAGGATAGCCACTAAGGATAATAACATTTTAATAAGTCTCTCAAACACTTCCCAAATGGAAATGTCACAACAGTCTTTCGAAGTAATTTTGTTTTGTTTTCTTTTGTTTTTGTCCTTTACTCTATTTTCCAGTGATGCAGGCAGTGACATCCTTCCTAGCAGAACTGAATATTCACAAAAGCAAATGGGAGCAATGTGAGGACCAGGGCAGGCAATGATGCTGGTTCCTTACCGTGGTCTTCTCCAAGCAGTGAAGCAGGTGGTGGTGCTGACTTTCAAAGCTGGAGCCGGATTTGCTGAGAAAGGCCTGCTCATCCTCAGACTGTGAACATAGAGAAGACAGAGTCTTTTCTATCTTATTTGCAAACAGTGAGAACCTCAACTGCACATTGCCACAGAGAGCTGTCCTATTTCTTGAGACTAAATGTCAGCATTTTATTATTATTTATTTTAGATAGAAAGGCACAGCCTGGCAGTTGCTTTTAAGTCTGAGAATCATTATTTACATTTTTTTTCAAATTAGTCTGGTTTTTTTAGACTTGCCTCCCTGAACAGAAAACTTAAATTTCTTCTACTCTTTCAACTACCACTTGACTTTGAAAACCTGACAGCCATTATTTTGGGGTAATAAAATTTAATCTAATACTTAGATAATCCTGGAAATGGCATTATGCTCTCCTAAATAAAAGATATTTTGTAAGTAACAATTACTGGAATCCTAAATATTAGAAGAAAGTTTTGAGCTAAAGGTGGTTTCTCAAATTGTTTTTCATACTCTGTGATAGTTATAACACTAGATGGTGGTCCTTCTCCATTAAAAAAATAAAAGGAGATGTCATGCCATCCCCTACTCCCACTCATATAAACTTTAAGGAACATAAGTAATTTTTAAATAAAAAATAATTAGGTATTGAGTCATTGAGCATTTTTTACCATTTCATGTAAAATGGGTTCTAAACCCAACTCCAAAGCGGTGGGGGTTATCCCCACACCATCAAGCAGTGAAATTGTCTGTACACTAGCAATGTCCCAAAATTCAGCTCGATTTGGACACTTACCTGGAAATAGTATCATATTACACAGGTTGACAGTCTTGCAAGACTGTCCTTCACGCTCCTCTCCCCACCCTAGGTTCCAATTGCAGACTTAAATGATCACTTGGGCTTCTGACCATCTGGCTATGGGCTAGAGGTTCTAGTGACCTCTCCTTGAACTTTACATGCCAATTGCAAGGGGGACAGCTTACCCGTGCTTCTGACCAACTGACCATAAATCAGAGATTCCCACAATCTGCTTCTTGAGTTTGATTAGTTTGCTAGAGGGGCTCACAAAACTCAAAACATTTTACTTACTAGATTAACTGTTTATTATAAAAGCATATAATGTAACTCAGGGACAGCCAAGTGGAAGGGATGCATAAGGCAAAGTATGTGAAAAGGATGAGGACATCTGGGCTCTCTGAGTGTGCCATGCTCTCAGATTGTGAGCATAAGTAGCTAGATATTAATAAAGGAAGGGAGCGAAGGGAATCAGACACTAAGAAGCCTAATCAACTAGGGAGCTGAATCAGACATCATGCCTAATAAACCAGGAGCTGAATTGGACAATAAGTCTAATGAAGTCTGGAAGTGACAGCTTCTGGCTCACCAAGGGACCATGGCATTACCCCACCAATGGGATCAACACCTCTCCCTTTCCTGTGTTGCGTGGAAGGACTAGCTTTCCAATCTCCCCAGGGTACAACCAGCCCACTTGTCCAGACTAAGGGGTGGGGGACGTAATTGAACAACAAAGGGGAAATTCCTTTGCTGGGTATATGTTCATTAGAAGCCAGGATAGTGGAGGAGGAAGTCATTTCAATATCTGGCATGAACGGTAAAAACTAAGACGGTGGCCATAAGGAGCAGAGAGCCTCGCCGGAGAAAAGAATCCAATTAAATGGGGGACACAGAACTCGAGAAGATTTAAGAAATGGATTGGTTAGGAGGAGGACCCGGCAAAGAATTGGGAAATTGGTTGTTTTGAAAGAGCGCTAGTTTCTTCCCAAGCCCGAGATAATATAATCTAAGCTTAACAAACGTAAGCTTTCTTTCAACCCCTGCCCCATAACACACGTTTGTGGGTTCATGTGCTCATGTGTTCTCTCTCTATAGTAGTCATGTGGGCTAGCAGCTGCCTGAGGCCCATCAGCCAGGCGAGCTCCAAGTGAGGGCTTCAAGCTCGGGCTCCAACTGTAAGCCCGGATATGGTGCTGCAACACCAGCTGCAGCACAACAAGGAACAGAGGCTAAGCTGGACAGGGACAAAGGCTAAGCTCGAGTACTCTTTGTCATGGACTGAACCAATGACACTTTGGTTGTTTCAGTAGCCATTTTCATGATTACCCACAATAAACTTATATGGGTAAGTAGAAATAAGTCAATATTACATCAACAAATTGAGCATTAAAAAAAGTGAGGCGCTTGACAGTACCTGCAGTTGATTACTGAGCAAACCATTCCGTTTACTTTGCATGTAGGCATTTGCACTTCCGCTTTTGGCTGCCCGTATCCTGGCGAGTCTGGCTTTCTAAAGGAGAAGGAACAGGAATGTCTTGTTAATACTCAATGCATTTTTTTCTTAAAACAGTGCATATATACTCTTGCATAATTCCAATGTCAGCATACATATGTTTAAAAACAAGCCAGCTCTTTGTAATTACTGACAATTAAATTTTCACCAGACTGAGGCAGGTTCAGGCACTAGGAACATTCCCTGGAAAGTGGAATGAGGAAACTGAGACAAATGGCTGAACAAACACACAAATGGCTGAACAAACTGCCAGAATGGCTCAGCGATAAATCATAAGACCCTGTCTCCCTAACTAGAGATGCCTAAGAGCAGATGTTTTAAGTCACTATAGTCAGGGAAGTAGATAACAAAATCAATGAGAGCCAGACTAATCTAAACTAATAAAAGCGAAATATTAAAATTAACTGTTTCTCCGAGACAGGATAGGCCACGCCCACCAGCCAATCAGAGCGGCTGTATGCAAATTAGCCCAGCCAACATGGCGGCCGCCACTCCCGGACCTGAGTAAACAGCCCTTTCCATTGCGGCACGAGGGAAAGTGAAGCTGCGCCCCTCAGCTCAGCTCCGATTAAACTGCCTCTAGCGAAACACAGCTTTTTGAAACATTGTAACAATCATAGAATCCTCCAGAGCTGAAGGAAAGAGCAGCTCCGGCCTAACCAGTAAAAGTAACAATTGTTTCATTATAGACGCTGCGAGGTGAAGCACAAGAGGCTTCATTAGTAGTTAGAAGGCCGCCTTAAAGGAACAGTGTATCAATTATAGAAGATGACCCCAGCCTTCAAGGAACAGTATCAATTATAGGAGAAAAATCACAAAAACCTGCGTCCAGCCAGCCTTGCTGGGACGTTGGGCAATGGGAGCTGTGGGCAGCCTTAAAGCCCCTCACCCAGGCTGGTCAGGCACGCCAACAGGTGGGCATCCCCCGAGGGCTCCCAGACTGCGAGAGGGCACAGGCCGGGCTGAGGGACCTCCCGAGTGCACAGAGCGGCTGCAGGGCGGGACAGCGCAGGACCCAGGAGCCGTGATGGGAAAGAGGCGGCAGGCTTGGAGGGCACTGCGAAGCGGGTAAGAGGTGGCAGGGTTGGAGGGCACCGGGAAGCGGGTAAGAGG
>PVJC01027383.1:0-23321 GCA_004026665.1 Murina feae
AGGGCATCAGCCTGACTCACCTGTCCAAAGGGGTGATGTGTTTGAGAAATCTTGTTTGTGACATTGGGCACAGAATAGAGAGTGCTTGAGTTCAGTCTGTACAGAATTGAAGCTTGTCCTTAAAGCTTTGGCAAGTCTCTCTTTGGTTGTTTTTTAGGGACAACTCATGATGCTGTTTGCATAATAGAGTTCAGAGGTGAGAATTTGTCACAGCAGAGGAGCTGAACTTTGAAATAGGTCTAAACCCTGTACCTGGGATGAGGACCAGACTTGTTTGTTCATATGGGCCTGTAGCCAAGGCAGGTGAGGCTCTGTTGTACTAGTACATTCTGATATGCTTAGTTTAGCTTGACTCTGCTGATTTCCAGGCTAATAGTCAGTGTCATTTCTTAGAGTTCTCACTTGTGATGAAAGATCAGCCTGATCTTCTCAGCTGTTTTCCAGGCCAGTTGTGCAACCGACATTGACATGGTATAATTCAGAATTCAGTGTTGCAAAGCGGTGTGAGAAGAAATCTGTTCCCATTAGCCTTCTGTATTCATGCTGTTGCTAGAATCTGAGGATTTTGCTATGTCAGAGGACACAAACCAGGTTCATCTGATGTGGGAGTTCCACACACAGTTCTTTAGCAACACCGCTGTGTAAGTTTTGTGTCCTGCACTGTATGTAGAGCACATCGAGTTCAGTTTTTACTGTTTCTATTACTCACTTGTGTCCTCCATTTTCCAGAAAAGGATTTAAGGAGGCAGCTGCCGATTTACCCAATTTCATTCTGGTGTGCACCAGACACTGTTACATACTTTACCAATACCTCTAAGCCTCACAGCCTCCCTTGTAGGATAAATACTGCTGTCCTGTACTGAACAATGGGGAAGGTGGGGCACATGTTAGATGCTCCGCCCAAGGACAGAGCTCCCATGAACCCAGGTCCATCTGAGTCGAAGCCAGTGCTCTTGCCCCTAAACCTGTCTGCTTCTCCAACAGCTGTTGCCCAACAGTGTTCCTGGCCTAATAGAGCTGCCAGTAAAGTTGGTTGATTAGATTTGAATAATGTGCAGTCACCTTGAGTTGAGTCACTGCACTTCAGCAGGCACATGCCAGACACTGGTATTTTCACATGAGGAAAGGCAGCGAGTAGGCAGATCATTCACCCATTTCACAGATGGGGAAACCAAATCCAGAGAGGTCACATAACTTCCCGCCGTCACCAACGTTGCTGAGCAGTGGCATTGTTTAATGTGAGGGTCATCAGATGTATGTGGTGTCAGCCTTCCCACGGGCTGCTCACATGGACCCGTTTCCAGAAACACTTCGTGTGGTGGTGGTTACAGTCTCTTCCAATTCTTTGCTGTTTCACTTTGGGGCAACTGCTTGCCTGCTCGTATCCTCATTGGCCGCATTTGTAAAAGGAGAACAGTCATGGTGCCTACCTTACATATGGCTTAAGTGAACTAGAGCAGACAGAAAGTACTTGCTCCATGCCGAACACACAGCATGTGTTCATGTAATTAACCTGTTTCTTCCATGTTTATGTGTAGAATCAGTAAGACAGTATTGTGTCCTGCTGAAACCGAGGAAGGCTGAACTTCTGATTGGGGGGAAAAAGCCTACTTTAGATATAACATTTTCAAAGACCTCATTGTTTCAGAGAAATCTCATCTGCACGTGTGGTTACCTTTACTTGCTTAGACATGAGGCAGACATCGTCAGGGTCACAGGCCATGGTGGGTGCAGTTTAGCCCGTTATTAGACAGGAGTGAGTGAAAGTGACCTCAAACATCAGTCAGTGCTTTCTCTCACACTCGGAGCCCACCCTTGCCATTTTCCCCGAGCAGTCAGGGAATTCTAAGGAACCGGGAGTAAGAGGCATATCTTACTTTCTCCATCCTTCTGTGACCTCTCCCAGGAAGAGAGCCCAAATCACCGTGTTTGGTCTGTTCAGCACAACCCACCTTCAGTAATGAGCCTGTGGCTCTGGGCTCAGCATTCATTTCGTCTTGTCATTTTGTCTTCTGATTATCTCGTTCTTTCCAATGTGCGTTCTGATTAGTCAGTATAAAACATAGCAGTTTTAATCAAGTAAGCAAAGACTTCCTTCAAAAGAATGCTGTGAGGAATGTAAGCTCCTTGAGGGAACGCACTCCTTGTTCCACACCCAGTCCTCTCCGCACCTCACCCAGCGCCTTGTCACAGGGGTGGTGCTCAAGGTAAGCCCGCTGCCTTGATTTCTGTGGCTTCCTTTATTGTTTGACTGGACACAAAGGGCGCTTTTTTCATTCCTTCAGCTAGTGTCTTGCTTGGCATAGTGCACAAGACAAAGCCACTGCCCTCGTGGAACCTTCATCCTGGTAAGAGAGACAAATGAGCATGATTACAAGGTGCCACGGCTGTTTTGAAGGAAATAAACTTGGGGCTGAGATAGAGAATAATGGAGAGTAGACGACCTTTCTAGATTAAATGGCCAGAGAATGGGACTTCTAAGCTAAGGCCTAAGGGACAAGGATGAAGTTGGGGGGATGAGGGGACAGGGGAGGTGAGCCATCAAGGCAGAAAGATCATTTCCCTTGAGGCCAGAAAAAGTGTGGCTAGAGGGTCCTGAGCAAAGGGTTAGGGGTGGGCAGTAGATGATGAAGTCAGAGAGGCCGGTGGGGCCAGAGATGTGGGCCTTTGTAACCCTGGTGAGTTGTTGGGTTTTGTTCTACGTGTAGTAGAAAACAAGTGTGATGTGATCTAAACCATTTCTCTATGTTTCATTATGTTTGTTGCTATGAGATCATGGTGGCCTGATTTGAGGGGTTGGAGAAAACGTGGTTGGATTTGAGCTGCACCAGTATTTTAGAGATTAGAGTGAAGGATTGGACATGGGCAGGAGGGTAGTGAGGGAAAGGGAAGATCGGGGATGACTTGAGCACCTTGAGTGGGGGAAGACTGGGCAGTAGGGAGGAGGTTGGGGAGTGAGGAAGGGGGAGGACTCCAGAGCTTTGTTGTAAATGTGATAAGAGGCCAACTTACATGAGATCATCAGGGACTGAGATGTCCAGTAGGATCTGATCTGGATGTGTTAGCCTGGGGTTCAGAGGAGAATTTTGGTCTAGAGAGTCACAGTACAAAGAGGGCTCTAAACCATGCGGGATGGATGACGTACTAAATGGTGGTATTTCCATTAATTCGTGACAACAGCTCAAGCTACCCACATGGCCAATTTGAGAATTTGCTATAGCAAAGCTGTAGAACCACGGTTATTTTACTGCAAGAAAAAACACTTGAAATGTATTTATGCTCCCAATGACCAGGAAGGTGAAATGCTATACTTGGCGCCATAAAACCATTCTCTCAGCTTGTTTTCAGAAAAATCCATATCTGGATGGTGTGGCTGGCTGGCTGTGTTCTAATAGGTCAGGTGTAACTTAAGCCCCAAAGGCCTCTGGGCAGGCAAGTCAGTTGGTCTGAAGGTGGCTGAGATGAAGCTGAAGAGGTCATTGTTGCCCCCGATTAGCATCAAGGGCAAAAAAGCTGCATAATCGGAAACCTGGAAGAAGCTTTCCAGCAGAGGCCGGCCAGTTATGTTGTGAGAACTTTGCTACTGGGAAAACAAGAAGGAAGATGGGACTCATGCTTACCAAGCATGAGGATTTATCAGACACACCTGACTAGCTTCCTTAGCGGGCAGTCCTGTGCTTCACCTCCTGTGTGATCAAATAGCTCTGGGTTGGGGCTCAGGAGTCAGTATTTTCACCAAGTGATTCTGGTGCAGGTGATCCATGGATCACACTTTGAAAGACGTTGAGTCTAAGAGGTCATCTAGGCAGCCCTTTTTACCCAGGGGGAGACAGGTGTACAGAGGAGAGGGGCTGCCTTGAATCAAAGAACGAGTTGGAAAGCCAGTGTAGCTCTACGAACTCACATTTCTTAATTCTGCAATTGATTCTTCATCCTAACGGTGGATAAAAAGCCAGGCTCCCCTCCCAGTTCTCAACTCCCCTTCCTTCACTGTATTCTTTTTTCTTTTTCCAAAGTCTGTATCACCTTCTAATGTTAGAGGAATTTACTGTGTTTTATTTGTCTGTCTTACCTCATTAAAATGTTAGCTTCAGAAGGGCACCAATTTTGTTTCATTTTTCACTGAAAAAGAAAACACTCCAGCCTTCCTTTCAGGGGTGGGGTGTGAGGGAGTGTGAAGGGCGACAGTGGCCTCCCCAGAAGGGGTTCAGTGACCTGTCACCACAGGATTCTCTCTCCGTCTGTCCTATGTGCCCCGGACAGTGCCCGGCTCATAGTAGGTGTTCAGTGAATATTTGATAAATGGGTGGATGGATGAAAAATATTTCGTTGAACTATAATTATAAGTTTAATAGGCATTGCGGGAAAGTGCCAACCCTTAGACATATTAGCTCAAAATAGTGTAGAATATTTTATTTTTTACTTGTTTGATGTTGGCTTAGAAGTTACAGAAGCAGCTTGTTTATGGAGATTAATAGAGTCTTTTAATATTAACAATAATAACAGTCATAGAAATAACAGTGATAACTGCTGTCATTTTTTGGAATGCTCACCATCTGTTACGTATGTACTGTATGAAGTTCTGAGAACATCGCACAGTCCTCATTACAGCCCAAGGATAGAGGCCTAGTATTGTCTGTTTTCCAGAGGAGGAAATTGAGGCTCAAAGAGGTGAAGTGATTGTCCAGGGTCATACAGCCTGTAGAGATGTAGGAGCTTGATCTGAAAGGGGAAGTCCTTAACTACCAGTCACAGTCAGTATCATCAGTTCAATCTGGGGTGTTCTCTGCAGAAGGAATTAGAAAAGCTAAAAACGAAGCGAGTAGCACTTTTTGGGGTGTCCTTGGGCCAAGAACACCAACCTCCTAGATGGTATAAAACTACAGCCTGGAAAGGAAGTTGCATTTTTTCCCATCATTTCCCCACACCCTTAGGTCTTTCCATTCTCACATTACAAAGGACCTTTGGTCTCGAACTGTTAGGCTTTTCTCACTGCTCAGACAACCTCCGTATCGTGGGGCCAAGGGAAATTCCTGTGGTGACAGGTCACTAAACCATTTCTGGGGAGGCCACTGTAGCACTCCACACTCACTCACACCCCACCCCCAAAGGAAGGGGGACAGAAAGGCTCCTTCATCCTCCTTCCTGTACCACTTCCCTGTTGGGGCCTCAGGAAGGGACCGAGGGAGGTGATGATTCTATAAATCTCTCTAAGATTTGAGTGAGTCTTTTGAGTTCTTAAAACCGATACCTATTAAAAGGGTTGTGAGCTCACAGAATCTATCACCACCTGCTGTGGACAATGTTGCATTCATTCCCCCCTGCCAGCCAGGACTGGCCTTGCTTGGTTTCAGTGAAGACTCCATACATACGGCAGCCACGCCACTCGCCCAGCAGCTGCAGGCACAGGCTGAGCGTGGTGCGCTCCTGGGCTTCAGTGAGGAGGCTGGGCTGTCGCACGCAGTGCCATGTCTAAGCACACAATCTACCAGGCACTGTGCTCGCAGTTCTAAAGAGAAATAGGAGGGGGCATTGCCGTCCCACTTGTGTAGGTGAGGAAGGCCCGGAGAGATGGACAACTTGCCTGAGTCCCACAGCACTTGCGAGAGGCAGAGCCATGTTTCAGACGGGCGGAGTTGGTTGTAAAGCCTGTGCTTTGGGAGGCTGCTCCTCCTGCGATGCCAGTTTAAGAGCAAGAGCATGGACGCTGGATTTGAATCTAGACTCTGCCGCTTACTCACTTCGTTCGCTTGTTGGTCTGTAACTTGGGGATAATTACCTGCTCAAATGATAGGGTTTCAAGGATTAGATGAATCAATGGCTGTGAAGCAGTACATGTGCTGGCCATTGTTATTAATCTGTGTATCGAGTCCTATTTTCTTCTGTGGGTGATGAAATCTCAGAAGTTCCAGGGTTTCTCCAATCCCCCCACCCCTGGATTGTGTTTATAAGATGCTTGTGTAGGTAATTCATAGAAAGTGCTTAGAGTGGGGTCTGGCGTATGATTTACCCCCAGTAAATGTGAGTGATGATTAATTAGTATGACACCGCCCTGCGGGTGGGGAGAGAGCATCGCCCCCTTAGTCAGCATCGTCTCCTTGGTGTGGAGTTCAGATGCCCATCTCCTGGGTCGGACAGAACGAGGAGACAACCATTAGTTTGCATACATCAAGTCGCTGTTATTTTAATGCCTAACAATGAATTTAAAAGGTAGGGAAGATGAAAGTATGATTCATTAAGTTCTTGGTCAAGGCACAAAGAGATTAGCACTTGGAACCCTTATAGGAATAAATTGTCTCAGAGAAGCTTGGTGGCAGGCCGTCATTTGAGTGAACTGTCACTTTCCGACCACTGCCACCCCTGCTTGGTGTGATCACGTGTTCTTGTCTCTCCCTTCCCCCTGGGTGACTGTACTTTCCACTTCCCTTCTAGCTTAAGAGTTGGACAGTGGAGGACCTTCGGAAGAGGCTCTTGGCCCTTGACCCCATGATGGAGCAGGAGATTGAAGAGATCCGGCAGAAGTACCAGTCCAAGCGGCAGCCCATCTTGGATGCCATTGAGGCGAAGAAGCGGCGGCAGCAAAACTTCTGAGCCAGGCCGGCAGGAGGGCCCGCTCCCACACAGCCTTCAGGAGCTCGGATCGCTCGCCTCAGGCCTGTGAGCCACCACTCTGCCGTTGCTTCTCCACGCACCTTTGTGAACTCAGGAACGTGCGCCAGAGGGAAGGGCTGCCTCACTGGTCAGCAAGCGAGGTGTCTCGGTGTGTGTGAGTGTCTCAGTCGGTCAGGTTTATTATCTCAAAGGACTTACGTGGGCACTTTTTAAACTCAGAGTTTCAAACCCCAGGAACAGAGACGCCTAGTCCAATGGTAGCTGGGAAAGTTTTACATTGTCTTTTGTTTTTCTTCTCCCAATAGCTTTCAACTGTTCTCTCTGGAAGACTTTTTGAAAACTATAAATATGCATATATGTGTAAATTGTAAGTAGATTCCCCACTCCGTGTGGTGGCGTCTCTGTACAGGTACAGTTCTAAGCAGTTTGCGTCTTTTCTGTGAGATTATGGTACTGTGGAACAGAGGGCAGGCACACTGGGGCCATGGGGCCACTCCACCCCCAGGAGCCAGCCTCGCCCCTTTGCAGGGCTGCTTATTTAAAAATTAGATCTGGCCAGTTGTCACCACATTTCAGCCCTGCGTGGGGCATCCCTGGCTCCCCCCCCCCGCTGCTGGTGGCGCTCAAGGGAAAGCCTTGAGAGTCGTGTTTACTTTTGAGTCCCAGGAGAAGCCTGGCGCCTTCTCTGCAAATTGGCCTTTGTGGTTTCAGCGCCTTTTATCCACCTCCACGCTCCCCACTGCCTGAGTCACAGCACAGATCCTGCCCAGTGCCTTAAGAGGAGACGTGACCCAGTGAGGGGACAGGCCTGCTAGGCTCCAGCAGACACGGGGCTGTGATCAGTCCACAAAAGGGAAAGGGCTTTGAAGTTTGCATTGTTCATGTGAAGATCACACACGTGGCATTTTGCACTGCATTCCTTAGACGGGTAGCGGGCATTGGTTTTGTGATCCACATTCAAATATATGACTTTTTTATTTTACTGCCAAGGGGTCTGGAAGGGATAGTGAATGTCAGACTAAGATTTGTTCTCCAGGAGGTTCAACCCAGACACGTGGAAGCCAGACCTGGAAGGGACCCTCGCTGTCATCTGGTGTGGCTGAAGCTTGGAGAGGGCAAGCAGCATGGCCAAAATCACAAAGCAGGTGGAAGTGTGAACTGGGACTACACCTCGGGCTGCTTCCTCCTCGTTCACTGAACCGAGCAGCCCCTTCACCAAGGGAAGAGACCTGTGTTGCATTTGGTTAAGTTACGCCAGGCAAGCCTGCTAATGGGAACTTGCTCTTGCTTTGTCCCTTCAATGGGTGAGGCTGTAAGGAGATTCCTAGGGGAGCCAAATCCTGTGTCAGCCACTCCATGGCCTCTGCACCATCTGCTCAATAGCAGGCAGGCCTTGTGCAGGCAGGTTTAAGGCTAAACGCAGAGCAGAAAGCTCACAGAAGACAGCACTGAGCCCTTCTGCAGCCTTGGCTCAGGGCCACCTGTCACTTAGTCACATGGCAAAGAGGAGACAGTTGGGAAGGGCAAATGTGTTTTTATTTTCAAATATCTCTTCCTCTCAGATAGGGAGGAGGCTGTGCCTGGGTGGCACACAAGGACATTGAAATTTGACCCCAGAATTGTTTTTGCTTCCCAAACCTGGGAATCAGTGGGAAGGCAGGGAATGTTCCTCTTCTGTCCTTTGCAATTAAAGCAAGTTTTTAAAAATGCACAAGGCAGTTCTGCAGGGCTTGGCCAGTTAAGCAGCTATGTGGCTGACTCAGAGAATAGACGACAATTTGAGGGTCTCCCTGGAGTAATAAGTGGCAGCTAGCACATGATGTGCCAGGCACATTGCTCAGGAGACTCTTCCTGTCAGCTCCAAATTTCACAATAACTCTGTGAGTTAAGGACTTTATCTCCATTTCATAGACAAAGAAACAGGTTCGGAGAAGGCAGTATAGCTAGTAAGTGATAGAACCAGGATTCGTAACATCACTGTATAGAGAAAGTCTCTTTTTAATGAAGGGACCACCTTTTCTCACTCAAACTAAATAACTCTTAACGGGCATTTTAAAACTGGGGAACAGCTGAATTAGTAGTCAAGTCTGACAGCCAAGTGAATTTTAAAAACCAAATCATGGAGCAGGCACTCTCCTAATTAGCAGTCCGGCCTCGGCCTCTTGCTTTTTTAAAAAGGACTTTGCACTTGGCCAGACAGGAGGGCAATGCTCTTTTTCTGTCTTCCTAAGCTAGAGCAAAGTAAAACAAGTTTTAGTTTTCCCCCATAAATACTCTTGAATCTTGATCTGGAGTTTATTTTGTTTCAAGCATGTGTGTACTCAACATGCTGGTCCAACAAAGTGCATTGCTCTTCAGTCTAGCTAGACATAGTCTCTGCCAGAAATCAATTTCTTTTGGATCAGATAAACTTCCTGACCAGTTGTATTTGTTTTCTAATGACAGGAAGGCAGAGGAGCATATCCTAGTCATGTTTTTCCTGGAATACCAATGGAGCCCCGAGTGGCAGTCCTTGCTCAAGCATTTGTGACTTCACCTTCCGGGGAACTCTTAGCCCTTACTTGTTCTCTCCTTCTAAGAAACGATGACCCACACCTAATTGTGTCTTCATAATATCTTGAATTCTCTAAGAATATCTTTATTGCTTCCTCATCAGTAATTCTGAAGCAAATTTCTATTTTTTCCTTCTCCATTATCCCTTCTCCCAACCATTGGGTTGATGGATGAGTGTTTGGGTGGGTGGGTGGGTGGATGGATGGATGGATAATTGATAGATAGACAGACCAACTGACACAATACTCAGAAGCAACTTAAGAACTGTAGCCTTAACTTCTTAAGACTACAGATTCTGATTCAGGTAATGTTTATTTAGCACCTAGCAGGTGCCAGAAATTTATTATACTATTTAAAACTCAGTAGCTCTTAGCAACATCAGGAATGAGAGAGGTCTTTATTGATCCTACAGGCTAATATTATGAACAACTTCATGCTAATAAATTCAACAATTTAAGTGAAATAGACTAATTGAAAGTACAAGGTACTACTAAACTCAAGAAGAAATAAATAAACTGAATAGTCCCATATTAAAACATAATAGCTCTGGGAGATCTAGGTATTTAAAACTTAATAGCTCTGGGAGATACAGGAATATTGTCCTCTTTTACAGATGAGGAACCAGGCTCAGAGAGATGAAGTCTGTTGCTCAAGGTCACCTAGCTAGAATATGGCAGAGCCAGGATTCAGATTCGGTTCTGATTCTTATTCCAGTGCCCTTTCCAGCATACCACGTTGCCTCTAAAGATTGCAGCTCCTTATTTACTAGAAAACTGTTTCTGTCCACTCCACTCCCTCCTACCCCATCCTTTCTTAAGCGCTGTTTGTGTTTTCATCAAGATTATATTCATTGTCTTTGGAATCCACGTTCTTATTTGTGTTTGGGGGGGAAAATTCTTCCACCAGCTTGTACTCAGATCAACTTGGAAAAAAAATGCATAAATGCTGTTGCAGATGTACAACTTAAAAATGTGAAGTTTGTAGCTTTAACTTTTTGTAACAAAAACAAATAACACTGGCTTAAGTGTTGACTTGAAATGCTGTTTTATAAGGTTTGGATGTAAATAGTCAGTAAAGTAAGTAGTTTGTATATGTATGAGACATAGTTTCCTTCTTTGCCTTGTTGTTTTTAATTTGAGATGCTTCCTATGTGCTTTTATGTTGGAATTGTCTTCCCTCCTTCCTTCTTCCTATACCTTTGTTTTAAATAAAGGCTGTCCTCTTTCTAAAAATGAGACTCTCCATCTATATCCCGGATAACGGTGTTGTGAACCTTCATAATATTGACTTTGTATTGTGTTTATTCTAGAATCTACAGCCAGGGGAGAGGGAGTAAACTTTTGTTGAACACCTACTGTGTGCCCGATCCTGAGCTAGTTAACTGTCGAGTATAAAGATGAACCAGACACAGTTCTTGCAGACCAGCTGGAGAGTCAGTCAAACACCCAAGAACCACATTGGAAATGCCTTGGCAGAAGGAAGTACACAGCTCCATGAGGAGGGATGATCAGTTCTACTGAAGTGTCTGAAGAAGGAGAAGGTAATTCATCCTGAATTTACAGGGTGAGGAAGTATGGCCAAGTGGAGAAAGGATGGGAAGAGAAGGCATCTTGGATGGAGAGACCAGACTATACATAGTCTGGTGTGAGAAAATTGTTTATAAAACCTGATGTTAAACCAAACCTGAGTTACATTTCAACACAAAGTCAGTCCTCACTTAACACTGTCAATAGGTTCTATAACTTTAAATGCAATGATGCGTAACTAAACCAGTTTTACCACAGGCTAATTGATGTAAATTAGAGTTAGGTTCCTGTGGCATCTCATCAATGTCACAGCAAAGCCACATTGAACGAAATATTATTTTCCTTCAGGTCCTACTCCTCTGCTGTCTACCGACAGATCTTCCATTCTTTCCCCCCCGCCATGTGATGGGCATGTGGCCCAGCCCAGTCCAGTTAGACTCAGTCTTCGGGGAACTGCTAGTTTGAGCAGAGTGATACATAAAATGGGGGTGTTTGTCCCTACGGTGTTTTAATTACGGCACCCTAAGAGGTAGTTCATGGGTCCTAAATACCATGGTCCCCATATCGCCCTTGTTCCTCTCTTTCTCAGAGCCTGGTTGTTTGATCCTAGCCAGCAGCTATCCCATGCACTCATTTTTTGCTTAAGTTTTCCAGAGCTGGCTGCTGTTGTTGCAGCTAACGACTCCTGACTGATACAGAAATCAGAACAACAACATGTCCTCCAGGGAATGTGGGTGTTGAAAATTATTGGGCTGTCATGAGGCAAGACACTCGAGGTTGCTGCTCATGCTCTGGCCCAGGCACCAGCAGACCATGGGGCACAATGGTCAAGGCTACTTCCTGTGTTTCTTGATATGGTCTGACTACCGAGGAGGTGACTTCCAGAAGGGGGAGCTTTTGTCACAGTCCAATCTAAGGAGGTGAGGAATGTCCAGGCTGTGGTTCGAATGTTTATTTCTAATTGCACAGAATAATATAAAGTGACAGTCAGCAAAGCAAGCCCAGAACAATTTGAGCACAGAATGAAGCGGAGAGCACTTCCATGGCCGTGGTGGAAGGATCTCATGACTCGGCAGTGGGGCTGAGATCTCCAAAACCAAAGTTGGCAATGCATTGTGCAGGTTGCCAAGAGCACAGTCCTGCTGCACTTCAGTGAAGTCGGGCAGCAACAGGAAGCGTGGGATAGTGACAAGTGGAATGGCTCTATGAGAGGACATGGGAGAGATCCAAGGCAATCCAAAACACTGAGCAGAAGCAGTCCCCACCCTTCCCTACTGGAGAAAGCTCCCAAGTGCCTGCTTGCCCCACCTCTCAAGGCTGCCTAACTGGCAGGGGGGAATCAGTTCTGCCTAGACAGTGAAAAATGGACTGAGTGAGTAGGAAAGAGTCTTGGAGTCATACAGAAGTACAGAAACGTTGATACCATCAGAAATGCGAGGAATGTTCGTGGGAATGGATTTTTGTGGTGCTTGAAGAAGGAAGGGGGAAAGGTAATGTTGGACCAGGCTGAGCTTGACATGCAGCACGTACGAGGCGTTCTGCATTCTCCGTGCTCTGGCCAGGAGCTGGCTGGGTTCTAACAACTGATGGGTTGGCCAGTGAACACTTGGACCAATCGCTGGCCCACATGAAATGGAATTTAAAGGCCCCAAATTCCTTGGCATCATAGAGGAAAGGATTCAAATATTTCTGAAGCTGGGAGGCTTGACTGGATCTAATTTGTGCCTCCTCCCTGCAAATACCTCTAACCGTGGCCCTCAGTGAACCTAGAACACTTGACCCTTGCTTTGAGGATAGGCTAGGTCAAGAATACTGGGTGGAGGAGCTCCCAGATATCAGAGGGGAGGGAGTGCAGAGGTGTGGAAGGGCAGGTGTTGGTATCTGACCCTCAGAAATTAAGTATGAATGGTCATTGTAGTATTCAGCAGGCTCTGAACGAGGCATGATATCAGGCTAGAGGACTCCAAAAAATTTATTCAGAACTGACCACTGAACTCTTACTTGATGGTATAACCAACAAAATGTAAGAAAGAGGAGAAAAAAAAAACAAACACAAAAAAAGTCTCTAAAGCAAAAACAAACATCCTGACTTAAGCCACCATGACTGGTGCAGAGCATCACCTAATAGCAAGAGTTTGGTTATTGATCTAAAGCCCTTTGAATGGTTCATTCGCTATTTGCCCTTGAGGAAGGACTGCTATACTGCTGCTATTGGATGTAAGTGAACATCTTCTGCTTCTCCAAAACGACCTGCGGCCATTGACCAGGGTACTCAGGTGCTGAAGAAAGACAAATACTAAAATCTTTCAGGGAACCTTGGGTGAAGAGTGGCACTAATACGTTAATACCAATTTCTTGGGCTGAAGAGTACTGTAGTCCACAATCATGTGAAAAATAATGTTTTGACCTTTTTCCATGTCACTGGAGGCCTAGTGGGGTCTCAAAGTTGTCCTCTCCCTCCAGTTTCTGAGGGATAGTTTGGAAAGATCCCCACTTGCTTCCTGGCCCATGGAGGCCAGTAGAATCCGAATGAGCCACTGTCCCAGAAGAGAAACTCAATGGTGGCACCACATCTCTGAGGAGGTTGCAGAGATCAGAGCCCCCTCCAGAGACCCGGGAGAGTGAATGACTACTATCAAAACAGTTTCCCCCGTTTGACCAGTGCAAGATTGGCTGGGTTTTAGAAACTGACAGGGGGGTATTTTAATCAAGAGGCAATTCCTATTTTAGCTGCTGTATTAGATATGTGCTCCATATTACAGCCCCTGGAACTTTAGGTATTTCTTGATCTAATTCTCCCAAGAAACAGAAACCACTGGAAGCCTTCTGCTGGAAAGGATAACAGTTTTCCTTTACTGTTCACTCAGGGACACCTGAGTTCTCTCTCAGCTCTGTATCAGAAAGACTGACTTCCTGATTCCACTACAAGACATCAAACTGATCTACCACAATGATTAAATCACATTCATGGGGCCTGGAGAGCCAAGATCGTTTCCTTATGTTAGAAACACTTGTAAAACATGTTTAGGAAGAACATGTGCTAGGCAGCCAAGAGTTGGGATGGAGCCCTAACCGGTTTGGCTCAGTGGATAGAGCGTCAGCCTGTGGACTGAAAGGTCCCACGTTTGATTCCGTTCAAGGGCATGTACCTTGGTTCTGATCGATGTTTCTAACTCTCTCTCTTCCTTCCTCTCTAAAAAAAAAAAAATCAATAAAAAACATTTAAAAAAAAGAGTTGGGATGTAGTGGAAATCCACTATTTTTGCCTGTTAACATCTCGCCCCTTTATTTTGGTGGCACCACATGGCCTTTCCTTTAGGTAACTACCTTTCTTCCATCCTGTTGTAGATGTTAATCCAGGTACCCTGCACTCCATCCCCACCAAGGGAGGGGCTATGATGCAAGCTTGGCAAGGCAACCTCCTAGGACGGGGACTGTGAGCAGATCCAGGGCAAGAAGGCAGGTGAAGGGTCATTTGGATGACAGTGTCCTAAACAGAAGGTTCATGAGTCCTGTACTCCAGTCCCTAGAGCTCCCCTCATTCCTGTGTTTCCTGAGGCATGGTCAGTCAGCCTTTCCTTCGATTGGGTGAGCTTCACCAGTACTCTTCTATAGTAGGCTGAATGGTGGTCCCAAAGTTATGTCCACACTGTAATCTCTGGAACCCGTCTATGTTACCTCACTTGGGAAAAGGGTCTTGGCAGAAATGATTACAGTAAGGATCTCCAATGAGACCATCTTGTATTACCCAAGTGGGCCCTAAATGCCACCACAAGTGTCCTGATGAGAGGGGGCATTGGGAGATTTGACACACACAGGCCATTATGACAAAGGCAGGGTTTGGAGTGATGCAGCCACAAGCCAAGCAATGCCAGCAGCCACCAGGAGCTGGAAGAAGCAAGGAGAGAATTCTCCCACAGAGCTTCCGGAGACAGTGTGGCCCTGCTGACACCTTGATTTCTGGCCTGCAAAATGGTGAAAGAATAATTCTATTGCTTTAAGCCATCAAATTTGTGGTAACTTGTTATGCAGCCACAGGAAATGAATACATCTTCCAATAAATTCATTTTTTTCCTTAAGGTTTCTGTATCCGAAGAACCCTAGTTGTAACCTTTGTTCATCGCTTCAATGATTGAAGCTAGTGAATTACCCTCTTTGACCAAGTTAGTTCCAGCTGGATTTCTGTCACTTACAACCTGTTCCCAATATAAGATTGGAACCAGAGATGGGGATTCTGAGTCACTCCAATCTCCCAGAAAACATGCCAGGCAGCCAGCTCCATACAGGCAGAAACAGGTCCCTGGGCCCAGCTCTTCACTTGCATAATGGCTACATTGATACATGGGAGTGGGAGGGAGTTGTTGCTTTTCTGCCAGGGCCACACACAACCTTGTGATAGACAGGCCAGACGATTCTCTCCTGAGCTTTCCCCACACCAGCCTTAGGAACTTGTCTGTGGGGTCAGAAAGTTGGAAGTTGGCTGGCTCCTCGCTGTGTTCAGCAAGACCATCAGGGTGGTTGCGTGCAACCCACCTGGTCTCTGTGCGCTGACCTGGCCAGAGCTGGGCTAGATGTCACAAAGCGAGCATGCGGGAGGGCCGGTGTGGGGTTGTGTGAGTTTATGGTCAATTCATTCATGGGCAGCCCCTTGGCTCAGTTCCAGTGTCTACTCCAATCTGGAGACTGGAACCATCTATATCTGGAAGCCTATGTACTAGGCCTGTGCATGATATGAGGCCTTCACACATGATGTTCCCTCTGGGAATACACTACGTCCCTGGAAACCCCCGCCCCGGCTAATTTCTATTGATCCATATGTTAAACTGTCCACTTGCTCAGGAAGGTCTTCTCTGACCTTCTCAGTCAATGGTCCCTGCTATATTATATACCCTCATAGTTCTTGTATTTAATAGAGCTTATTATTTATTCATGTGATTATTGGATTAAAATCTGTCTCCCTACCAGTCTCTAAGCTTCAAGACACAGGGATTTATATACATTTTGCTTGGCATTCTATCTGTTGAATCCAGTAAGACATCAATAAATCACAGCCCACATGGGTAAAGTAAGTGGTGGGGCTAACACAGGAGCGACTGTGTGTGTGGGTGGGGGGTACGATGGGGAACTAGAGAGTGCATGCCTCACCCAAAGCCATTCACATTTTAAAAATATACTAAAAATATTGTTCAGCTAAATGAAACCTGTCTGCAGGCCATATGTGAAGCCCCAACTTACGACTTTTCCAGTGGATATTTGTTGAGCGAGCGAGTGAAGAATCTACAAGGAAATCATTGTCAAAGCCTCAAAGCAGGAAGGGAGAGGGGACAGAACTGAAAGGACCACCTTCTCAGCTCATCTACACCCTCTAGAGGACAAGGTCTCCCTCGCGCTCTCTCTTTCCTCTTCCTCCCCAGTGCTTGGCACACAGTAGCTGTACAAATTGGTTGATCCATTCAGCATCTGTTAAATACCTACTGTGCACCAAGTCCAGGTTCAACCGGACAGTGTCCCCCATCCTGAAGTGTGGTGGGACAGACAGTCACAGCCAGACAATGACAGTACAGGGACGGATGCTCTAGCAACAGTGTGGGAAAGGGCCATGGGAGCCTTGCCTCCCAACTTCTTTAGCAAGTAGAGCGGATTCAGTAGGTGAGTATACAAGGTATGCCCCCAGCAAGAAGGAGGGGCTGGAGCTAGCCAAAAGGGCAGGAGCCTCAAGCATTGGTCTGGCTGGTAACCCAAGACATGGCTGGAGGTCTGCAGGGTAGGCAGACAGGAACTGCTGTGGTCAGATTGGGGGGATCCAGTGTGGGGGACCAGTTGTCCATTCATGGCAGCTCCTGGCCACCAACACTGCTGAGCCAGGCTGGCTGGAGATCAGTACCTCCCTGTTCCACTGGCTTTCAGCTCCCTCTAGGCCCAGACTGTGACCATTTCACAGATGGGCTGAAACCTGGAGATGGGGCAGGGACTTGCCCACTTCACAAATCAGGTTCCAGTACGACTAGATCTAGACTCCAGGCCTCAGGCCAGGGCCCCTTTTCTGTATCTCAAGCCAGCCCGGGGAGAAAGCTACAGGTATTGCTTTGCAAATACTGCGCATCAGCTAAGGATACAGCTCCCACTTCCTCCCAAGGCCTCATCTTAGGGAGCTGAGTCCTTTTGGAAGCTCCTGGAAAAGAAGCACAAGTGAGGTCCAGGGCTTCTACATCTGAATCCCATCTCATCCTTTCCCTAGCTCTGACAGAAGGGCCTATCTAAGGAGATCAACCCTAGGGGCCCATAAACTTACTAAAACCCTACACAAGCTTCGTGAGGGAAGGCAGAGTGGAAGCAGCACTATTGGCAGACCAACAAGCATGGACTCCAAACTTGACTCTACCACTTCTAGTTGCATGCCATTGGAGCAAGTCATTGCACCTCTCTGAGCCTTAGTTTCCTCATCCGTGAAATGGGGGTAATTCTCATCCTCCAACATAGGGTCATATGTGATCTAGCTAAGAGCAGGTGGCAAGGAATTGTTAGCATCCTTTCGACTCTCTCCATCTGGCTCATGCTGCTTCCTGGATGCTTGGAGGTTTGTTTATAAAGGTCTCTGCATCGCTCTTCAAGCTCACATCATCTAGGGTAACACTGTCCTTCCCCGAGCCTTTGGAGAAAGGGACCCAGCTTCTGAGTGTCAATTCTCAGGCCAGGATGAGTGACCCTGAGCGGTCAGGCCACCACGAAGAACTTTAGCAGGGACGGGTCTCTGCTCTGCTGTAGCTGAGTGTAGGATGTGGGAGGGGGAACATAGAGCCCTGATTTTAATAAATCTTAGAGTTTGGAGGCTCACTGGGGGCCTGGTCCCCCAGGTCTGCAGACCTTCCCTCCTGGGAGGTCTCTCGGGATGTCTCCAGAGAACCCTCCGACACCCCATCAACACTGCTCAGCAAGTCTTCAAACTCCTGATGGCCACTGTTGCGCACTGCAGCTTCCAGAGCCTTCTGGCGCCGGTAGAAGTGAGAGAACTTATTGAAGATGATGGTGATGGGGAGCGCTACCACCAGGATGCCCCCGAGGATGCAGCCCGAGGCTGCCAGCTTGCCGGCCACCGTCACTGGCACCACATCCCCATAGCCCACGGTGGTCATGCTCACTGTGCCCCACCACCAGCAGGCTGGGATGGTATCAAAGCCCACGTCCTCCTCCTTCTCAGCTGTGTAGGCCACGCCGGAGAACACCGACACACCCACGGCCAGATACAGCAGTAAGATGCCCACCTCACGGTAGCTGTGCTGGAAGAAAAGCAGGAAGCCAAGTCAGAGCCGGGTGGGCTTACAGACCTGGCATTGGGCATATGGGGAAACTGAGGCCTGAAGAGTAGAAGGGACAGATCCATAATCACAGAGCAAGGTAGAGCTGGTGCCAGGACCTAGGCCCCTGACTCCAAACTAAGGTCTTCCCATGACAGTAATCAGCCATACTCCCTGGGACTGAACACAGGCCTGATTTCCATTGTCAAAGAGACCTGCCGAGCCACATCTGCTTCTTCTAATGCGGGCAGCACTAGTGGCAGCAGCCAGTGAGCAAAAAGCCTGTGATTTTTCTACTGTTGCAGAATGCAGAGAGAGCCAGAGTTTATATTTCACAATGCAAAGGGTTGGTTTTGTGTACTTTTTGACGGGTTGAGCTCATTTCTGATAAGTACAAAAATACCTTCTGCCTCTCAGGGAAGCTGAGAGGACATATACATTCCCCAGCTGCCTCCCAGAATGCACTTGCCTATGGGTGTGTATATTTGCTCTGCCCCTGAGGCCAAGCCCTAGGGCAGTGGTTCTCAACCAGGGCAGTTCTGCCACCCCAGGCGATATGTGGCAATATCTGGAGACATTTTTGATAGTCACAACTGAGACAGGTGAGCTACCAGCACCTAGTGGGGAAGAGGCCAAGGATGCTGCTCAACATTCTACAAAGCACAGGACAGGCCCCCACAACGAAGAATTATCTGGCCCCACATGCTAACAGAGGCTGAGAACTCCTAGTCTAGAGCAGGGCCTCCAAAACTGTTTAAAAGGCAGTGTCCAATTGAGGAGGTCGGGCGTAGGGCCAGGGATTCTGCAATTCTAGCAAGCTTCCAGCTAATGAGAAAGCTGCTGGTGGTCAGGGGCCTCACTGTGAGTAGCAATGCTCTCGTCTGGAGTCTTACAGCTGTGTCTCGGACCCTGGGAGCCTCCACCGATACCCTCCTCCTTCCTCGAAGGAAGAGCTGGTAGCATCGGGCCCTGGCCTTCTGCATGGTGAAGGCAAGGCAGGGTTCTGGGAAGGAGAGGTCATCTCCATAGGGGTGCTGAGTTCAGGGTGTCTAGCTAATGGAATTCTCTGTATCTGTCCACTGCCCCAGTATTCGGCCCAGGTGACCCTGCCTGCACCCCGCATGCTGGCTGCCCTGTCATGGGGGCATACCAAAGGCTTTACTAAGCTGTGGGTGGAAGGGATCAATCAGCATCTTCTAGGGATCTTTAGCAGGGTGACAGGGGGATTCAGGAGAGAGAGTGTGAGGTACTGGAGTCAGGCACAGCTGGGTTCTTCTCTAGGCTCTGCCTCTCACGGAGGAACCTCTGACAAGTCCTGTCACCTCCTGGAGCCTCGGTTTCCACATCTGCACAGTAGTGACAATAATACTTGCCCCTGCTTAAACCCCATTTCCCTTGGGATAAAGTCCAAAATCCTGAGCCCTTCAATACCCCCTTCAACCTTCTCAACTGGCACCCCTCCCTCCATGTCCCTCTGCCATCATTCATCCTGTTCTCTCTTCAGGCCTCTGTCCAAGCTGTTCACGTGCCTGCCCTCCCCAAAGCAGGCTAATTTCACCCACCTAACGGTAAGCTTCCCCGGGCCCTGATTCAGCCCCGGTGCAGGGCCTGGCTCAAGGAGGGTGCTCAATTAACTGCAACCACAACCTCAGGTTTGTCATCTACGGGAAGGGAATAAATAAGCATCTTTCAGAGGAAGTCGTCCTGAGGATGAAATCGATAATGGATGTGAAAATGGCACAGAATTAGCACTCTGTATGAGCTCTGGGGCTGTACTAGACTTGTTGACTAAGCAAGACCTATATTCTTGGCCCCTGGTAATCTCAGAACGGCTCAGTGCAGAAGCCAGTTAGCACCCTGCTTTGCATATTTTTGTGCTACGTATTATTTGCTATTTGACAAGATAGATCAAAAGTGACCTTTTTGTTTTATTGTTGGAAAAGGAAGACCAGCACAGCCCTGCGTCAGTTTTCTCCCATGAGACACAGAGATGAGCGGAAGGCTGGGAAGGTCAAACCGGATGTGAAATGTACACCTGCTCTCTGGCCCTGTGCCTGGTATAAAGGATGTGCTTCGGCTCACCGTGTGCCTGGACTCAGAGGGCTGGTTAAGTGCATCTGCTAACCCGACCCATGGTTACACCTGCCTCCCCGGAAGCCCCTTACCCGGCCTCAGGGGCCCTACCTTGAGGGTGGCGCCCAGGGAGCGCAGCCCGGTGGAGTGGCGCGCCAACTTGAGCACGCGGAAGATGCGCATGAGGCGGAACACCTGCACCACCTTGCCCAGGTCGCCGAGATCCTCGCCGCCCGCACCTCCCTGGTCGCCGAGGGCCGCACCGGCCATCAGCGTGAGATAGAAAGGCAGCACGGACACGATGTCGATGAGGTTGAGCGGGTGGCAGAAGAAGTTCCGCGGGCTGGGCGCCAGCAGGAGGCGCGAGGACACCTCGAAGCTGAACCAGGCGATGCAGAAGTACTCCAGGCGCCGCAGCACCGGGTCGTCCCGCGCGTCTTCTGCGCTGCGACCCGAGGCCACGGCGGCCACGGCTGCGGCCGCCTCGCGGGCCTGGTACTCGGGCAGGCTGTGGATGCACATGGCGGCGATGGAGGCGAGCACCACGCCGATGGAGACGCAGCTGAAGAGCTTGCTGGGCAGCGAGTAGCCCGGGTTCTCCATGGTGAGCCAGAGACGGCGGCGCAGGCGGCCGCAGCGCGCCGCGCCATAGCGCGCCAGCTCGCGCTGCACGTCGGAGATTTCGCCCGGGTTCGGGTCCACGCTGCTCGGCGCGTCGCTGTCCTCGTCCCAGGCGCGCGGCCGCGCCACGCGCCGCTCCTGGTAGCGCGCGCGGCAGCACGTGGCCAGGGCGCTCTCGCCCAGGCCCCAGTACTCGGCCTCCTGGCCGAAGGCGAAGACGCACAGCTCGTCCAGCACGTGCAGGCGGCCGGTGCGGTAGAAGTGCAGCAGCCCCAGGAAGAAGCCCGGGTGCCGGTCGAAGTAGAACTCCCGGGCGGCCGCGTCGTAGTCGTCGCACAGGCGCCGCGCCTGCTCCTCCGACGCCGCGGCCTGCAGGCGGCCCAGCCGCGTGCCCGGGAAGCGCGCCAGCGCGCGCGCGCTCAGCCGCCGCCGCACGCCGCCCACGTTCACGCTCAGGGCCTCGTCGCTTCGCCGCCAGAGAACCGGGGCGCCGGGCCCTGGGGCCTCGCTCACCATGGTGGTAGCGCTCTGCCCTGTGGACACAGGAGAAGCGCCCTTAGGCGGGGGGTGGGGGGAGAAGGGGAATGGGGGAGAGCAGAGATGGGAAGAGGGGGTAGGGAGGGATGTGGGGAGGGGGGAGGGGGAGTCCCCGGATATTCCTTACAGGAAGATCGTCCAACCCCCCGCCCCATTGGCCGCGCAGGGGTGTCGCGTGCTCTCTGTGCGGTGTCTGCTATGCGGTAGGCGCTCGGTAGGTATGAGTTGCCTTCTGGACTGAAGAGTCAGGCTTGGGTTTGACGGGTGCTCACTCCCTGCCTGGGGGGGACTTTGGTCAAATCACTGAGCCTCCCCACCATCGTTTTATTGGCATAAACAAAGCCGGAACCTACTTGGGAGGCAGGATGCCTGGCACCCCGGGATGCTTCTATAGGACGGCTCCCTTTCCCAGAGGAAATTTGATTCTTGCATCCCAGCTGTCTACTGTGGGATTTGGACACGCCGCGCTCAGAACCTAATCCCTGCTCAGCAAAACGGGCATAGTGAGTGCTTACCGCCGAGGGTTGTGGGGAAGATCCGTATGGGAAAGTCGTTCTCAAAGTGTGTTCCTTGCTAGCAGAGTTGGTATCACCTGGAAATTTGTCAAAATGCCACTTCTCAGCCTGCTCTACACAGCTGAGTCAGAAACTCTGGGGATGGGTGATTCGGCGCATGGTCAAGCTCGACAGCCATTGCCTTGGACTATTTAAAGCGTCTGTAGAGTCTGTCGGATTGGACTTCGGCTTTCTTGTGTGACGGTAGGCAAGTCATGTCACCTCTCTGAGCCTCTGTCAAGTGGAGATAAAAATATCCACCTCCAACTATGGTTAAAAGGTTAGATGAACTAATTCTATTGGGCTTGGCTCCCAGAAGAGGTTTAATACTTATCCACCTGTCTCACTCTCTCCTGGAGGCAGGCAAGCTTTGTCTCTGCCCTAGATGCACTGGCGCCTTGGGGGAGCTGCCTTTCTCCAGGTCAGTTTCTTGCACGGTGCACACACTAGCACCTTCCAGGGAAGGTTGGAGGATTGAGGTGGGTTAGAGAAGTGGTCGGCCTGCGTGGATATTCAGGAAACGATAGTTTCCTGCCCCTGCCCACTGTCTCTAAGCGCCGCTGGAAGTGAGGGCCAGTAACTCACCTCCTGACCTCGGTAATGTCATCTGCACTGTGGGTTCCGTAATGCCTGCTTCCCAGGGTGCACAGGGATTGAATGTGCATCAGGCAGCTGGCCCAGCGCCTGGCAAGGAGCGGGCAGGATGTCCTTCACTTACCCTGGGCTCAGCGTGTAAGCGAGTTGAGGTTTTGTCCTTAGATCTGTTGTGCGGCCGAAGGCCAGTCTCCTCCAGTTCTGGGCTTTAGCTCTCTTATCTATGAATGGAGATAATAGCACTTCAGTTGAAGGGTTATCGTGAGGACGTGTGCAGAACCCCTGGAACACAGTACGTGCTCTTGCATGTCTTTCTGGTCAGACCTAGGCTCCAATTCTGAGTCTGCCTCTTCCCATTGACTTTGAGCGGACCCTTCTCTGAGCTTCGGCCGCCCCGTCCATAAAGGGGAACAGCGTCCTTCCCACGAGAGCTAGGAGGATTACATGAGGCAAGGTGTTCAGCAGCAGCACAGTCCTGACACATAAATTGTGCACAATAAATATGTGTGCACTGCAGCTGCATCCCACCCTGGACTTGTCATAAAAAAAAAATGCGGTTTCTGCCCAGCCAGCATGACTCAGTGGTTGAGCCTCGACCTATGAACCAGGAGGTCAGAGTTTGATTCCTGGTCAGGGCACATGCTCCAGTTGCAAGCTCTATCCCCAGTGTGGGCCATACAGGAGGCAGCCAATCAATGATTCTCTCTCATCGTTGATGTTTCCAGCTCTCTCTTGCTCTCCCTTCCACTCTGAAATCATAAATATATATTTTTAAAAAGGAAATCCCTAATCCAGTTCCATCACCATGAGCTGCCCCTCTGTGGGCAAACCCTTTCTCTTTCTGGAACTCACCTTCCTGTCTATGAAATGGCACAGTTAATTCAACAAACATTCCCCAATAAGAATCTGAGTACCGGAAGGAAAGACTAAGTGATGTGCTCAACAGCTAGTCCATG
>PVJC01027384.1:0-23209 GCA_004026665.1 Murina feae
CACATGTAAAAGAATGAAACTAGGCCACTATCTTAGACAATACTCCAAAATTAATTCAAAATGGATTAAATATTTGAATACAAGACCTGAAGTCATAAGACATATAGAATAAAACATAAATGGTAAGCTTCTCGACATCAGTCTTAGTAATCTTTTTGTGTATTAAACTCCAACAGCAAGGGAAAACAAATGGTACTGCATCAAACTAAAATGTTTCTGTACAGCAAAGGAAATCATCAAGAACATGAAAAGGCAATGGTAAAAGAGACTTGCAAAACATGCATAAATAAGAGGCTCATATTCAAAACATACAAAAAAACTTGTATATCTCAAAAGAAAAGAAACAAACAACCTGATTTAAAATATGGGCAGGGGATCTGAATAGACATCTTTCTGAGGAAGTTATACAGATGGTAAACATGCACATGAAAAGATGTTTACATACTAAGTATTAGAAAAATGCAAGTCAAAATCACCATTCAATGTTACCTCACACCTAGTTGAATAGCAATCATCAGAAAGACAAGAAATAATGACTGTTAGAGAGTTTATGGGAAAAAGGGAACCCATATAGCCTGCTAGTGGCAAAGCAAATTAGTATAGCCACTGTAGAAACAGTTTGGAAATTCTCCAAATACTTAAGAATAAAACTACCATACGTTCCAGCTATTTCATTCTTGGTATTTAAAGAATAAGAAGACATTAATTCAAATAAAATATGTGTAGAGCTTTGTTCACTGCCACATTATTTATAATAGCCGCAATATGGAAACAGTGTCCATTAATGGATGAACAGATGAAGAAGTGGCACGCGTGCGTGCACACACACACACATACAAATGAAATACTGCTCAATCATAAAAAGGTGAAGTCCTGCCATTTGGTCAATATAGGTGAACCTGGAGGTTATAATGCTGTGAAATGTCAGGTCGGAAATGAAAAATACCATATGATTTCACTCAGATATAGAATATAAAGAACAAAAATAAAATAAAAACTAAACTAAACAAACTCATAGAGGCAGATAACAAATTTGGTGATAACCACAGAGGGAAAGAGGTAAAGGGAGAGCAACACTGGTGAAAGGGATCAATTGTATGGTTAGGAATGGAAACTAGACTTTTTGTGGTGAACATTATGCATATGTACCGGTATAGACATCAAGTTATAATGCTGCACACCAAAAACTTACATAACGTTATACATCAATGTTACCTAAATAAAACAATTAATCAATAGACATCAATTCCATCTTGGAAAATTTGCCAATTTAATACCAATGGCATTTGTAAGATTTGTTTCTCAATTACAGAATTTTATGGTGCATCAGAAGAAAGGAGAGATGAAAAAAGAGAAAAAAAGTGGTCTAGGTCTCAGGTATATTTGGCTCTCATGGAAAAATCTGATAATTACAAGTGAATGATGAATTTTAGTTTGAAGCAACAGGAAATGAAATAGGGAAAGTGTGGCCTTCTATGTTGGATTGATACAATGATACAAAAATCTTTGTAAAAAAGAAACCTAACTAGGCAAAACATTAAACAGATTTTTCCTATTTTGTCCTTGAAATATTTAATGACTTAGGTAAGCCAAAAGATCAGTTATAATATCACTTATATTTTTAAAAGTATTCTGGGCTTCAATAAAATCAATGTTGGAAATACATTGGTGACATAATGGGGATAGTGACCTGAAGGCATATCAGCATTACTTGGCCAGTTCTAGTTTCACTGCATTATATCAGTCAACTGTCAAAAGAAGACTAAAGAAGAAATAAGAAAAACGTCCTTGATTTCAAGTGTTTGAAATCTAACTATATATAGAGTATACCAAGATTCAAAATATCTTGTATGACTTAACAGAACCTTCTGGAGTGGCTAAAGAAAAAAAAAATGATCAGAGATAAGAGATTTGGGTGCTCATCTCAGCTTCTCTAAAGGTTAGGTAGGTCCCAGTTTGTGTTTCCATACTTGCATCTTAAAAATGGCAATAATTTATCAATCTGCTCTATCCCCATGTGAAGAAATGTTTGGGAAGATATAAGACAAAATGAAACTTAGTGAAATAGTACAGAATTGAAACAGCCTGTTATTTAGTTATGGCGGTAATGGGATGATTGTCAAGGTTAAGTATTACATTAAATATAAAGAAAAGTGTATAAAAATAAAAGTGAATTATGACTGATCAGTTTTAACAAAAACAATTGTAATAAAAAGTAATTACTATAATGCACTTGTTGATTAGATATAATAGTTTGGAAAGAATAATGTCTTTTCAAAAACAGTAAATCTATGTTAAAGTTGTTGATGGATAACTTTGATGACTTTAACATGAATAATTAATTTGAAAACTAAGAGCATCTTTATTGGAAAGTTTTATTTCTATATTAAGAAGAAAAGGTGCTTTTGGAATTACCATTTGTATGAGCAATTATTTTTATGAAACAGATTCTTTTATAAAAGTTTGAACACACAAGGATGAATGAAGTTTTACCAAGATTATTTTATTTAAAATTATTAGTTTTTAGAATGTCTGTTTACCTATTGTATATATATACCCCCCTCCCTTCCTCTCTAAAATTTCAAATATATATATATATATATATATATATATATATATATATATATATATATATATATATTTGAAATTTTAGAGAGGAAGGGAGGGGGATAGAGAGTTAAAAACATTTATGAGAAACATCGATCAGCTGCCTCCTGCACACCCCCTACTGGGGATGTGCCTGCAACCAAGGTACATGCCCTTGACCGTAATTAAACCTGGGACCCTTCAGTCCACAGGATGATGCTCTATCCACTGAACTAAACCGGTTAGGGCATACCTATTGCTTTATATTTAAACCAATAACTTATACAATGTCTTTTATATTTAGAATTTAGTTTTAAAAAGGTGAGATAATAAGATGAATACCTGAAGTTATTAGTTTTAGTTATACTCAGTTTTAATTATTCTATTTGATCATTTTCTACATTGCCTTTGATGTATTCTTGTATTCAGAAATGTGAAAACTATTGGGTGTCCATTCTTCTAGTTTTCTTACATTAATCTTTACTTATTTATGAATTTTTATAATTGAAATATAATTGACATATAACATTATATTAATTTCAGGAGTTCAACTAATGATTTAATATATATATATATTAAATCATTAGTTGAACTCCTGAAATTATATATTGCAAAATAGTCACCACAGTAAATCTATTTAACATCCATAGCCACATATAGTTTTAATTATTTTCTTGTAATGAGAAGTTTTAAGATCTTTATAGAAAATTTTCCAATATATAATACAGTATTATTATGTACTAGAGGCTTGCCAAGTCATGCACTTGGGAGGAGTCCCTCAGCCTGGCCTGCACCATCTTGCAGTTCAGGACCCCTTGAGGTATGTCCACCTGCTGGCTTAGGCCTTCTTCCGGGGGGATCAGCCCTAAGCAGGCAGTCAGACATCCCTCTGGCAGCCCAGGAGCCACTGGAGGATGCCTATAGGGAGCAGGTCTAAGCCATTAGTCGGATATCCTTAGCACTGCCATGGAGGCGGGAAAGGCTCCCGCCACCACCGTTGCACTGGCCAGCCATGAGCTGGCTTCTGGCTGAGTGGTGCTCCCCCTGTGGAAGTGCACTGACCACCAAAGGGCAGCTCCTGCATTGAGCGTCTGACCCTGGTGGTCAGTGTGCATCATAGTGAACAGTCATTTTTGGTCATTCTGCCGTTAGGGTCAATTTTCATATTACCCTTTCATTATATAGGATAGTCACCATGCTCTGCCTCAACTAATACATTACTAATTCTAGCAGAATAGTAATCTATATATATAAAAAACTAAGTGACCATTATGACTGAACAACCGGAATGACCGGTCGACCACTCACTATGATATGCACTAATGACCAGGGGGCAGACATTCAATGCAGGAGCTGCCCCTGGTGGTCAGTATGCTCCTACAGCCAAATTCCCCTGGTCCCTACCCCTGCTGGCAAACCTTCTGCAGTCCCTCCCCTCCGTCTAGCAGGCACAGTCTGGCAGCCAGAAGCCCCTATCTGGCAGCTGGCAGGTCCCAGCCAGCAGCTAGCAGGTTCCAAGACTCTGGCCAGCAGGCCCCAGCAAGCAACCAGTCTGGCCTCTACTGGAACTGGGCGAGATAGCCCCCATAGGCCCTGATTGCTGGTCAGGCCTAGGGACCCCACTCGTACATGAATTTTGTGCATTGGGCCTCTAGTAATAGTAATAATGAGTTAAGGCTAATAAAAAATTTTACCAATCTTCTCTATCTTCCTTCTCTGCTCTTTTTAAAAATATATTTTGATTGATTTCAGAAAATAAAGGAGAGGGAGAGAGATATAGAAACATCAATGATGGGAGAGAATCATTGATTGGCTGCCTCCTCATGCCCCCTATGGGAATTGAGCCCACAACCCAGGTTAGTGCCCTTGACTGGAATCAAACCCAGGTCCCTTCATTCTACAGGCCAATGCTCTATCCACTGACCCAAACCAGTTAGGGCTATACCATGTCTGTAGCAGTTTCCAGTGTCACATCAATAAATAAGGAAATTCTGAAAAAAATATGAGCACTTCCTTTTGCGTACCTTTTATTAATGGAGAAGAAAATAATTTCAAGCCATGACCTTGTAAATTTCCAATGGACCTATTATCATGTGGATCACCTGCCTCTACCTTAACCATAGGTTAGTGAGAAAGTTAGTGCTAGCAGTTTCAGCCAACAGATTGGAAGATGGAATTTGGGGAAGATAATCAAGAGACCAGGCCACTCTATCTTTTTCAGCTTCTGCCAATTCCATTCCTCCATATGGACTGCTCCAATAGTCAATCAACACAACCTCTGTTACCAGTCTAGAATATCTTCTTTTATTAGATGTGTCTCACTGTGACCGTATACTCCTATATTGACTGATACATACCCACATACACTGGTATACACAAAGTGATATTCTCATTCAACTCAATTTAGTGGAAATTTTCCCAGGTTGCTGATGGAACTCTAATCCATTTTCTTTAATTATTTGATCTGATATCATTAAATACTAATTTTTTTTATTCAATGTAATCTTTGATCTTATGTAATTTGATGTAATATTAATGAATCATTACCTTTTCTGGAGACATATTTTATTTTAGGATTTTTGTCCATTATAAACAGTGCTGTGATAAATAATGTGTGTAAACATGCATATATATATAGCCTGGTGCACAAAAGTGTGAGCACTCGGGGGTCCCTCAGCCCGGCCTGTGGGATCAGGCCAAAATCAGCTCTCGGACATCCCCTGAGGGGGTCCTGGATTATAAGAGGGTTCAGGCCAGACCAAGAAACCCTACTGGTGTGGCGGCCTGGCATGGCCATGGCATACTCAGGCCCAGGGCGCCTCATGTGCTTCACCAGCTCAGCCAGGTTTAGTGAGCCCAAGTGGGGGCAGCGAAGTATTGAAGAAAGACAGGCAAGAGAATGAAAGCTGGGTCTGCCCAGCTGAGATGCTGCCCTCTCTTACAGAGAGAGACAGAGCCATGGATTACGACCCATGTCTTTATTTTAGAGCCAGATTCCACAAGGCAAAGTAAGGGTGTGGTCAGGATGTTTACAATGTTCTCGTGTTTCAATTCTACTCAATTACATGCACCTGAACTCTATCAAGCCCACATCACTTAGACACGTGAGGCCACATGTTCAGATCATGGGTTCAAGCTTACAACTATAGCTGTGGGCCATAATTGTGCAGGGAGGGCTCTGCCCTTCAAGCTTGGACTTGCACGTGGCAATGAGAGGACTGTGCCTTCTCATTTGTCCGAGCCTTGAACCTGTCCAAACACTGTAGCTGCTCTCCACACACTGGTGCACAATCAGGGCTGGGGAGGGTTGCAGGAGGAGGGCTCCAGGGTGAGTCCTGCCCATCTTGCTCATCCCAATCAGCCAGACCCCAGCAGCAAGATAACCTCCCGGTTGGAGCGTCTTTCCCCTGGTGTTCAGTGCATGTCATAGCAAGTGGTTGAGTGATCTTAGCATATTATACCTTGGTTGGCTAAATGGCCAACCGGATGACTGGACACTTAACATAGTAGGCTTTTATTATATAGGATTTGTGTTTTCATTGTTCATTTTAGTAGATTTTATATATGTTAAATGTTTAACATGCATGTTATTAGCATTATATTTTTCCTAAGATTTTGGGTATCTTTGATGACTTTCTTTACCACACAAACTCTTAAATATTATTTTTTTTTGTCTGATATTATCTGGTATCTTTCTTTACTCTGGCTTGGAAGGTTTCCTCTGCAGTGCTGTTATAAGAACAATTTCTCTGGTTTTCTTATAAGATGTTTTTATATATTTTAATATTATTAGCTTTATTCATCAGTATTATCATTTTCTTTTATACAGATAACTGGAGGTACCAATACTATTATTAAATGGTTCATCATTTTCCTACTAAAATAGATTTTGACATGTTTTATTTATTAAATAAACATATATATTATAGAATTTATTCCTAAATTACTTATTTGATTTTATCACTTTTCTTATTTTCATACCAAATTCATAATTATATATTTAACACCTCTAGATCAATTTTAAATTTGAAAGTAAAATTTATAAAGTAAAAAGTGTGAAATAACAATTTCCTATGTGAGATCATATTTTTGATGGGGTATATAACATGTATGTTTTATAAATGATTAGATTTATTTTTTCTTAGGATTACAAAAAATAATAATGTATTTCACAGTTAGGGTTTCTTACTTTAATTTCAAAATTACTGTAATAGAATTCCTCAATAGTATTTGTCTTCAATGTTAAGGTTTCTCATTTGGCGCTTACTGTTCATATACTGTTATTCTATTATTTCAGGCAAATTGTTTGTGTGTGTGAATATGTATGTGCATGTGTGTTGGTAATAAGGCAGAAAGAGATGGGGTGGGGGAAGAGAGAAAAAGAGAGAGAGAAGAAGGAGGACTATATTTTGGTCACCACTAATCCATTTCTCTTCATTGTCTGGAAGCCAGACATTTTTTCTGGTACATTTGGTTGGTTTTCAGAGTGACTTGAGTACAGACATCAATCATTAGAGAATGCTTTCTCCTCAACTCAGCAACTAGATTAGAATATGTTTTTAATTTAAATTTATTGGATAACATTAGTTAATAAAATTATGTAGCTTTCAAGTATACAGTTCTGTATATTGTGCTGTGTATTTACCCCCCAAGTCAAAACTTCCTCTATAACCATATATTTAAACCCTTTTTCCCTCTATTACCTTCCCACACACCCCCTTTCTCTGTAACAACCATATTATTATCTATAGCTGAGGTTTTTTTGTTTTGTTTTGTTTATTTTGCTTTTCTTGTTTATTCATTTGTTGCTTTTGGTTTAATATTCCACCTATGAGTAAAATCATAAGGCTCTTTTTTAAAATTTTCTTTATTGATTAAGGTATTATATATGTGTCCTTATCTCCCCCCCACCCCCCACTCATGACCTCACCCTTCTGGTGTCTGGGTCCATTGGTTAGGCTTATGTGCATGCATACAAGTCCTTTGGTTGATCTCTCCCCCTTACCCTCCCTCCTTTACCTTCCCTCTGAGTTTTGAAAGTCTGATCTATGCTTCTCTGTCTCCAGATCTGTTTTTGTTCATCAATTTATGTTGTTCATTATATTCCACAAATTAGTGAGATCATGTGATATATCTTTCTCTGACTAACTCATTTTGCTTAGCATAATGAACTCCAGGTCAATTCATACTGTTATAAATGATAGGCGTTCCTTCCTTTTTACAACAGCATAGTATTCCATTGTATAGATGTACCACAATTTTCTAATCCACTCACCTGCTGATGAGCACTTAGGCTGTTTCCAAATCTTAGCTATGGTAAATTGTGCTGCTAAGAACATAGGGGTGCATATATCCTTTCTGATTGGTGTTTCTAGTTTCTTGGGATATATTCCTAGAAGTAGGATTATTGGGTCAAATGAGAGTATCATTTTTAGTTTTTTGAAGAAAATCTATACTGTTCTCCACAGTGGCCTCACCAGTCTGCCTTCCCACCAGTAGTGCACGAGGGTTCCTTTTTCTCCGCATCCTCTCCAGCACTTGTCATTTGTTGATTTGTTGATGATAGCCATTCTGACAGGTGTGAGATGATATCCCATTGTCATTTTGTTTTGCATCTCTCAGATGATTAGTGACTTTGAGCATGTTTTCATATGTCCTTGGCCTTCCTTATGTCCCCTTTTGAAAAGTATCTATTTAGGTCCATCTGTTGCCCATTTTTTTATTAGGTTGTTTATCTTCCTTTTGTTAAGTTGTATGAGTTCCCTGTAAATGTTGGAGATCACACAGACTGAAAGTGAAGAGATGGAAAAATATCTTTCAGGCAAATGAAAAAAAAAAAGCTGGGATAGCATACTTATATCTCACAAAATAGACCTCAAAGTGAAGGCCATAACAAGAGATAAGAAAGACCACTTCATAATACTAAAGGGATCAATACAACAAGAGGATATAACCCTGGTTAACATATATGCACCCAATGCAGGACCACCCATATACATAAAAAAATTCTGGAAGATATCAAAGGAGAGATTGACAACAATACAATCATATTAGGAGACTTTAATAATCCAACTGACATCAGTAGATAAATCCTCTAGATAAAAAAATCAGCAAAGGAATAGCAGTCCTAAATGACTCACTAGATCAGATGAACTTAATTGACATCTTCAGAACATTTCATCCCAAAGCCACAGAATATATGTTATCTTGTACACATGGGACATTTTCAAAGATAGACCACATATTAGAGCATAAACAAAGTCTCTACAAATTCAAGAAGGTTGAAATTATATCAAGCATCTTCTCAGACCACAATGGCATAATGTTAGAAATAAACTACAATGAAAACAATCAAAAAAGTTCAAACACTTAGAAGCATGCTATTAAACAATTATTGGGTTACCAAAGAGATCAAAGAAGAAATTAAAAACATCATGGAAAAGAATGACAATGAAAACAAAACCATCCAAAATCTATGGGACACAGTCTTGAGAGGGAAGTTTATAACTCTACAGGCCTACTTCAAAAAATAAGAAAAAATGGTAATAAATCATCTAACTCTACAACTTAAAGAATTAGAAAGAAAGGAACAAGAAAAGCCCAGAGTGAGCAGAAGATAGAAGATAACAAAGATCAGAGCAAAAATAAACGACATAGAGACAAAAAAAAAAAAAAAATCAATGAAACCAAGAGCTGGTTCCTAGAAAGGATAAACAAGATTGATGAACCTCTAGCCAGGCTTACCAAGAAGAAAAGAGAGAGGACCCAAATAAACAAAATCAGAAATGAAAGAGGTGAAATAACTACAGACCCCCACAGAAAATCCTATGTCTCTTAAATTTTTTTTATTGACTTATTTCACCCAGCATAGTATTCTGAAGATACATCCATGTTGTCACAAATAGCAGTATTTCATCCTTTCTTATGTCTGAATAGTATTCCACTTTCTATAAATAGTATGTACCACATCTTCTTTATGTAATCACTAGAGGCCTGGTGCACAAAAATTTGTACACTCAGGGGGGTCCCTCAGCCTGGCCTGTGCCCTCTTGCAGTCTGGGACCCCTCGGGGAATGTCCAACTGCTGGTGTGCCTGTCCAGCCTGAGTGAGGGGCTGATGGATGTTTCAGGCTGCCCATAGCCCCTTTAGGGTTCGGGTCCCTATTGAGGTGCCTGGCCAGCCTGGGTGAGGGGCAGAGGGCCATTTCAGGCTTCCCACAGCCTCTTGAGGGTTTGGGTCCCTACTGGGGTGCATGTCTGGAAGCAGGTATCTGGGATTTATTTAAATTCTATAACTGAAACTTTGTTGCCTTGGTCTCCCACTCAAAGCCTGGCTTGCCCCTGGCAACCCAAGGTCTCAGCTCGGCAGGTATCTGGGGTTTATTTAACTTCTATAATTGAAACTTTGTAGCCTTGAGTAGAGGAAGCCCCGACTTCCTCCATTGCCCAGGGCAACTCCAGCTCTGTGGCCAACTCCATCTTAGTTGAGTTAATTTGCATATTTTCTCCTGATTGGTTGGTAGGTGTAGCTTGTGAGTATAACAGAGTGATGGTTAATTTGCATATTACTCTTTTATTAGATTAGATTTGTTGAGGGATGATTTAGTTGTTTTCATGTCTTGGCCACTGTGAGTAATGCTGCAATGAACAAAGATGTGCATATATCCTTGCAAATAAAATTTTCAAAATTTTCAGGTAGATACCCAGAAGAGGTATATGACCATATGGAAACTCTTTTTTTCATTTTTTGAGGAACCGCCATACTGTTTTCCATAGTTTCTGTATGACTTACACTCCCACTTAAGCCCCTGTATTAAAATTTGTAGCTGTTATAAAAAATTACCACCAAGTTAGTGGCTTAAAGTAACACGTATCTTCTGGAGGTCAGAGATTCAAAATAGTCTCACTGGGCTAAAGTCAAGGTGTGGGCAAGGTTGCATTCTTTTTGGAGTCTTTTGAGAAAAATACTTTTCTAGCTGTTAGAGGCTGATCACATTCCTTGACTTGTGGTCCCTTCTATCATCAAAGTCATCAGTTTCCTCATTCTAATTTCTGTTTTAATTCTCTTCCTCTAACTTTCCTTCCTCCCTTTTTCACTTGTAAAGATGTTTGTGATTATACTGGACTCATTCAGATAATTCTAGATTATCTCTCCATCTCAAGGTCTTCAACATTCCATTTAAATTTGAAACCTATTCACAGGTCCCAGGTGTTAGGACAGTGCTCAAAGAGGAGAACTCTGGCTGATTAACATAAAACTGAGGAACCAAATGTATTTGAATAGTGCAGCTTTACTCATTTTCCAAACTTAAGAACAAACATATTCAGATAGTTAAATGTAGCTATATTTTCTTCTAGTGGAGTACTTATGTGTGATTTTCTCTGAGTTATTCATATTCTCAAATAGCTTTCTCTTGCTATGGCAATTGAATGGTATTTTGGATGAAGATAAAATTCTCCGTTGTCTGAATACATAATCTCATGGCTTTCCATTTTGTTTTATGCATGTTAATCTGATGCCTTCTGATGTTCTTTTCTTTATAGGGTTTTTTGTTGTTGTTGGTTTTTTTGGGGTTTTTTTTGGTATTGACTTATAACACTTTCTCCCACATAGAATTTAGAAATTTTCCCTAACCCTTTTATCCTTTCTATTTTTAAATTCATTGAGTCCTTTTAACTTGCAGATTCTTCAGTCTAGATAAATTTCTAATTTAATGTGTTTAAAGAATATGTCTTCTAAATATGCCTTATAATTTTCTTTATAACTTCCAACTTTCTACATTTGCCATCAGTTCTTCGAAATATTTTTTGCATTAAGTTACTGATGTTGAGTTCAATAGTGCATCTCTTTCATCATTTATGGACATAATTGTTTAGTTAATAAATCACATTATTTAGCTGCAGAAATATTATTTTGTGCAGAATTTAATATCTTAGAGTGATATCATCATCATCATCATCATCATCATCATTATCATCATAAATTTCTTTTATAAAGTTTTTGTGTGGATGTGTTCTGGTTTCCCTAACCCCAAGAACTGAAGAAACTGAAGGAAGTTGAGTTGTCCCGTTCCTGAGATGGATTGCTATCCAAACATCAGGTATCAAAAGATCAAAAAGGCTTCTTAAGGTTCAGAAGGGACTGACAGCCATCTTTGGCAGAGGTATAAAGGCAGTTTGCCTTTTACCATTTTTCCCTCCAACAACATCCATCAGACCTGAGTGAATAAACTAAGGAAAATTTCAAACAACCTAAGAAACTCCAACAGCTAACAATTAGAACAAATAAATATAAACCCATAAAACAAAACTATAACTAACATACAAACAACTTGCATTATAATAATAACAATAATAATCATGATATCACCTGGGAAGGCACAAATCTCTGATGGTCAAGCCTTTATCATAATCAGCAGCTTTGCTGTTTTAACTATTTGCTCAGCACAATGAGTAGAACCATAGACCAATTATGTTGACATAAAAATCCCCCAGAACCCAGTTCTTCCATACATATAGCTTCCTGAGGGCCCCTGACTTTCTCTGAGTCAGAAAAGAAAAATGAATTGAAGGTGCAAACAGAGAAAGAAAAATACACCAGAATCCTGTCTTATCCTGATCATTAAATCAGCATTCACTAAGCATTTAAGATGTGCCAGGCCTAGGCAAGATCCTTCATAAAATTAGTTTTCCTGTGGGAAACTCAACAGACTCTGAACCTAGCCTTTTATATATACTTTCTGCCTCTTCAAATACAAGCTGTTGGAGATTGGGCAAGTTCTATTTATCAATCTGAATATTTGTACACTGGGAAAAGAAACAGTACCTACCTATAGGGTTGAAAATTAAACACATTCACAGACACATCAGTGTCTGGGAAATCCTAAACATTATAAAAGGGTTACTGTTATTACCAAGTTATTTTATTCTGAAAAGAAAATATACGGTAATTATTATTATCACTCTTTTGTTGATGCTGTTGCTATTATTGTTACTCTAATAAGAAGCTCAGACTCTCAAGGAGATGAAGCACATGATCCAAATTTAAATAGTCATTTGATGACCCTAGCCAGTTTGGCTCAGTGGATAGAGCCAAGGATCCTGGGTTCGATTGCGGTTAAGGGCAGGTACCTCGGTTGCAGGCTCTTCTCCAGCCTGGGGCCCTGGTCAGGGCTCCTGCAGGAGGCAACCAATCCACGTGTTTCTCTCACATCAATGTTTCTCTCTGTCTTTCCCTTTCTCTCCCATTCTCTCTAAGAATCAAGGGAAAAATATCCTCAGGTGAAGATTAACAAAGACAAACAAATAAAAAATAAATAAACAAATAAAGGTGATTAAATGTTTTAAAAAATTGTCATATGATATAAAGCATGTGTTTGAAACCAGAATATTGGAATCTAAAAATCCATGCTCATGACATGAAGTTATAGCATGATCCCCTGTTTATTTGATTGACATTCATTAATAAGAGTTATTTACATATTTAGTCAAATTACCTTTTGGCAAAGGTATGAACTAACACATTTACCAGAAAGAAACTTGAGGGAAACGAATACATTGAATGTGTTTTGTAGCTTTAGTAATATACTGTGTGTTTAAGAAACCAACAGAACCAAATAATCTCAGAGAGACTTTTAAAACAAAAATTAAAGTTTAGTTCCTCCTCTACCATCACATACAAATCTTTTAACCTCCAAACACGGGCTTCAGCTGTGTTGACTAACCTTCAGCTGCAGTTCTGACACTCTCCACAGCGTTTCTTGTGAAATCAATTGGCACTTTCTTTTGGCCTCTGAATATGCTGCCTAATCAATAAAACTTATCTTTTTCAAAGAAGTTGAACAACTAAGACCACTGCACCAAATTCTCTGAAATTGGCTACTTTTAGAAAGTATGGAATTGGTTAATTCCCATACCTTTTTAAATTTCACAGCTTGAGATGCTCTACTTTTAACCATTCTTAACCCATATATTCTTGATGATGAAGAGAATAACAGATTATACTATGACTATTGCTTATACATTTACTTTTTAGGTCAAATTCCCACTATGGACAACATATCAGATACTAGTGCTACATACTGATACCTAAATAGACAAATAAAAATAATTCCAAATTTATTAAAGATGAAGTAAATGCAAATACACATATTTCTTTGGAAAGATATTGGCTATATATTACATTTATAAATGTTTACCAAATAAAATAAAATATGATAGAGCTCGCAGTGGAAAATAATGAAAGAACGAAATCATTTTTTGTAGCATGAAATAAGTGTATAAAGAAATGTGCTGTTTAGATATATGGTAAATCTGTTTTCCTCACCCATATATTTGTTAATCATATAAAACATTTGATGTATGAAACATTTATTGCTAAGTACTCTAATATTATTAAAAATTATAAGTAATAAAAAAATTACACCAAGGATTTTCTATAGTAAACAAAAATAATTTTTTTACAAAATAAAAATGGCCAAAACTTGTAAAATATGATAATGAACCTTAACAAAATATTGTTCAATTAAGAGTTTATGTTCAAAAACAAAATAAATAGGTAAACAAAATAAGTAAGTAAATAAATAAATGATGTAAAAGGACATTTTGTTAGTGGCATTTGCATTCATGCAGTATGTTTGTTATGGTGGGTCTGTGCAGTTGCTCCCCAACACCTCACAAGTATCCTTAAATTCAATAAATGCTAGTCAAATAGAAAAAAATATTTCATGTTCAAAAACAAACAGAAGCAGACACATAGAAAGATTAGGCTAAAGGTTTCCAGAGAGGAGGGAGGTTGGGCATTGGGTGAAAAATGTGAAGGGATTGAGAAATACAGATTGGTAGTTACAAAATAGTCATGGGGATGTAAAGTACAGCATTGAAAATATAGTCAATAATCTATACTAATAATAGCCTAGGTGGTCATCACGCCCTCACGCATCACACCCTAACATCATCACAAGATGGTCATCACAAGATGGTCACATGCACAGCAGAGGCAGGGTCTGGTGGAGGAGGCAAGTCATGGCAGGGGAGGGCAGTTGGGAGACCAAGTTGCCAGGGGTGCAGTTAGGCATAAATCAGGCTGGCAGGGGAGGGCAGTTGGGGGATCAGGCTGCCAGGGAAGTGTTTAGGGGGTTCACTATTACATGCACTGGCCACCAGGGTGCAGATGTTCCAACTAGTAAGTTAGCTTGCTGCTGGGGTCTGGCCGATGGGGACTGAGCGAGAAGGGTTGGACATGCCCTGGAAAACTCCTGTGATCCCTCCCAGGCTGGCCAACCTCCAGCATCTCTCCCCAGCCCTGATCGTACACCAGTGGGGTCCCTTGGCCTGGCCTGCATCCTCTCACAATCCAGGACCCCATGGAAGGTGTCGGAGAGCCAGCTCAGCCCGATCCCATAGGCCAGGCTGAGGGACCCACTGATTCATGAATTCATGCACCTGGCTTTTAGTATTGTAATAATTATGTATGGTGCCAGTTATTTACTGGAAATATCAAGGGGACAACGTAGAATATATCATTGTCCAGCCACTATGCTTTACAATTGAAACAATAATATTGAATGAGAACAGTAATTGAAAAAAATTAAAGTTAAAAAATTAATGGTAATTACTATTTTTAAATTGAAAGGTTATGTTTCATATAATGAAAAGTTTAGATTTTTGTTTTTTTTTATCATTCAGTTTTAATTTAAAACATGTTCTTAGACCTGCTCTTCAGATATACATTCAGTAATAAGCAATACATTTATAAATTGAAAGTAAAAGATAGGGAATTAGAAATTCTATGGGACTGGCAAATAGAATACCTACAAAGATTGACTATGTAATAAAAATCAGAAGTTTTTATAGGTTAGTAACAGAGAATAAAGTTTTTAAAAACCTGATATTATAAAATCCAAAATAAATTATGTCAATCTTTTCTAAGAATCTTTCCTTTTCAGTTAACCATGTATATGTCATTGAAGCCCATGCTTATATCATTCTTTATTCTGGTGTCTTTTCAGATGAATATGAAATATCTTTAAAAACCAAATAATCATCCCAGAAATCTTATTACTTTTATTTGCTTATGATTTTAATAGAAAAATAAAATTACAGCCTAAGCATAACATTAAAAATTATAATTTTATATCAGTTCAGTAATCTCCAAGTGTTTTCTAAGGATGTGTATATCAGAATATTTATTATTATTAAGATTGACATATCAACAAAATTAAATTCATGCTTTGCTCTTTGGTGAAAGAAAATTGCCTCCATTTAATGGCTAAAAACATGCTTGTTTTTATCAAAAGACTATATTTCACAGAGAAAAACCTGAACATGCACATTAATCCATATGCTATAAAAATAAAGTAAATTACATGCTGATATTATGGTACAATCGATAATTCTGATGAACTTGTATGTAAACTGTGAATAAGGTAGATATTTAAGGTAATGAAGGTGCCATTTTTTTAAAAAAATACATATTTTTATTGCTTTAAAAGAGAAATGAAGAAGGAGAGAGATAGAAACATCAATGTTGAGACAGAATCATTGATTGGTTGACTTCTGCACACCCCACGCTAGGGAGCTGGCCTGCGACCCAGGCATGTGGGTCCGACCCTTGGCCGGAATCCACCCCAGGACCCTTCAGTCCACAGGTCAATGCTTTTCCACTGAGCCAAACCTACTAGGGCAAAGATGTCATTTTTGTTCACACACAGTTTGTCCCCACACATTAATATTTTGCATCATCAAATAGTGGTGAAGATAGTGAAGAAGGCTGAACCACATACACAAAGGTCATTTCTGGAAATTCTGTTTGGCCTCCTTGTTGTACCATGGAATGTTTAGTCTTTTTTTAAAAAAAAATTATTGATTTCTTATGGAGAGGAAGAGAGAGGAATAGAGAGATAGAAACATCGATGAGAGAAAGACATCGGTCAGCTGCCTCCTGCACACGCCTCACTGGGGATGTGCCCGCAACCAAGGTACATGCCCTTGACTGGAATCGAACCCGGGATCCTTCAGTCTGCAGGCTGACACACTATCCACTGAACCAAACCAATCAGGACAAGGAATGTTTATTCTTGAGATCGCCCTCCTTTTTGTGTAATTTGACTTTGTTTCTATAACTCATTGGCTTACTTTTTTTTTTTTTTTTTTAATCCTCACCCGAGGATATTTTTCCATTTACTTTTAGAGAGTAGAAGAGAGAGGGAAAGACAGACAGAAATATCCATGTGAGAGAAGCACATGGATGGGTTGCCTCCTGCCTGCGCCCTGACCAGGGCCTGGACTGGGAGGAGCCTGCAACTGAGGTATGTGCCCTTGACCGAAATCAAACCCAGAACCCTCTATCCACTGAGTGGAACCGGCTAGGGCTTATTAGCTTACATTCTTTATCATAGTCACTTACCTTTAAAATGTTTTAAATGTTATTCTTGAGTTTACTAGAACCTTAACATATTTAAACTATGGTAGTATTTTTAGGATAATTACTACGAAGTGTTATGGTTATAAAACACATAGATATTGGGTGTACTATTCCAAGCCCATTTTACTCATTAGCCTTCATATTTTTAGAAGGTAAATTTGCAGAATATATTTTTAAGTAATTTTTTTATACATTGAGTTGTAGTGGAAATGCTTATTAGACATAATGGCATGCTTTCAATATTTATAGCAATTTTTCCTTTATAACTTTTTAATTTCAGAGCCATATATTTACTATAGATAATTCTATAGTCAACTTCTCATGGAGCTTATCATGTAAGAATTATGGAGTATTTCATTCAAATGCTTATGTCTAAAACTATTAACAAAGTCATAAATTTAATTAATCAAAAGTTTTTTCAGGTTTTATTTATTCATCTGACCTACAAATATTTAAGTTTGGTATTTTAAAACCAACAAAATTATTCTGAGAGCACAAGAAAAAGCATTTTTATACACATTAGTAGACTGAAAAATTATTCTGGTAATATTATAATATTTTTCATAATTAGTGTACATGCATTTTGTATGTCAAGTCTGTTATTTATAGTTATTTATCTCTTATTGGATTGAACTGGGTTTTCACTGGTCAATTACTTTTACTTTATTTCAAACCTGAGATATACACAGGCCGGCGTGCGCGCACACACACACACACACACAATGATTCTTTGTATCTTTTATACTCAAATTGCTGAACTTCACATTTGAATCCTCTAGACTGTCATCTTAGTTGTGGAAAACAGTTATTAAATTGAGCTTTTTAAGACTGTCTAATGCATTTTAAAATGTTGCATTTTTTAGTGCAATGGAGGAAAGGAAGTGGAACAAATTATCCAGTTAGCTAAAGATTTCAAGTTCATTTTAGGTTCAATCACTTAAGTCAATTGCATTTGAAATTTTTAGATGTAATTCTTTCTGCAAATTTAGATCCCAGGTGGTATCAAATGCAGTATTATAGATCTAAAGCTTTTTGTTATAGAAGATTTGCAGCATTAATAGACTGACACTATTTGGGTACCTTCCATCATTCATAAGCCTTTTAAAATACATTTATCATTTCAGAGTCTAATAAACTAACAGAATTCAATTTTCATGTCACTTGAGTCTTTGAATCTCTTACCAGAATTCTGACATCCATTAGCCATTGTCTGAATTAGGTGACTGCTGTTGGAAAGAATAAGTCATAACAAATTATCTGTTACAAAGATAATATACACAACAGCTGGAGTTTTTCTTTGTCTTATTCTCATTCTGACTGACATAAGCTGGTAGCTTTTTCCCCACTTTCTGAATAATGTTTTTGGCAGGTTCAGAAAGCTGTGTGCTTTGCTAAAAGCTTTCTTATGATGCAAAAATATATATAAAAAGAAACCAACAGCTTCCCATGACTTTAGTAGTTTTAATTTTTGTTTTTGCCTGTAACAATCAATTCGACCATTTATTTTAATATCTGTATATGATATTTCTGTGCTTCTGCTTCTGCTTCACTTATCTTACTTTTAGAAAATGTCAACACTAAAATGGTTTAGTACTAAAATTACTTTATATGACTTCTAATGACTTTATACTAGATTTTACTTTATGTGATACTCCATATAAAATGTTTTCAAATTTTCCAAAAATGTGTAGACACTTGAATAAATCTGAACTAAATAATATTTTAACAATGCAAACTGAAAAAAATTAAGCTACAAATCATTCACTAACATATCTCTTATTTTTGAATGTAGAAAAATTTCTTAAAATATGGAAGATTAATATATATTTAGTTACAGCATTATACACATATTTTTATCTTCCAGTTAGGACTCTCTGAAAAGAGCATACTTTTAACGTTGCTTGTCCTATTGACTATCTCTTTATATATGTTTTCTTTCTAAGCAATGACATCAAGCAGAAAGAATATGTGTGACCTATTTAAAAATATTGTGTTCACAATTTGTAAAATTACCAAATTACACATTAAGTACAAGTACTGTTGCTCCTTCCGCCTCTCTCTCCCACCTGTCTTTCTCTTTCAGTGATGCTCACGATACAGTGATCCCTGCCTGGAGGGACTGTCTCACAGACTTCACTAAGAAATTTAATCAAACCACAGAAGACTTAGTCTGTCATGCCAGCTCTTCCCTGTGCTTGATCCCTCTATGCACAGTTCAGCCTCAGGAAGAAGCATGACATAGGCAGAGGCAAAAGGAATCTGTCAAGATTATCAACTATGAAAATTAGATCGTTTTATTTTTATTTCAAAAATTTCTATCCATTATTAACAACGAGAAAAGATAAAAAATTAAGATTTTATCCTTAAATGCGCAATGGCTAAGAAGATACCAAGGTGGAAAACAGTTACACTGAATAACAAATCAGAAATTGTGAAATTGAACATCAACCTATTGCCTTTTAAATTCTCTGCCAATGATTACCTCTCCTCTTCTCTTTGAACATTAATTTTTGATGTGTGTTATTCATACATAATTTAACTAAGTCTATTGATGCATCGTATTTTCTTAATAATTTTATTACTATTACCTTTATATTATGTTTTCTTCTTTATGAAATATTTCTGCCACTTAAAAGCCACAAAAATACATATATGTAGGTGGGGGAGTTTTGTCTCAGATATAGATACAGTTTGGCAAAGATTTACAATTGTATTGTGACATTTGTTAGAGTTGATAAAACTGTTGTAATAATCATAACCTGTATGTCTTTTTTTTTATACAAACTCTAAACCTACTTTTTTCCAATGCCTGTATATATTTAAAGCATTCACATTTAAAATAATTTAATTAGCCCTGACCAGTTTGGCTCAGTGGATAGAGTGTTGGCCTGCAGACTCAAGGGTCCCATGTTCGATTCCAGTCAAGGGCATGCACCTTGGTTGCGGGCACATCCCCTATGGGGAGTGTGCAAGAGGCAGCTGATCGATGGTTCTCTCTCATCAATGTTTCTAACTCTCTATCCCTCTCCCTTCCTCTCTGTAAAAAATCAATAAAATATATTTAAAAAAATAAAATAATTTAATTATATATAAATGGTGTGTGTGTGTGTGTGTGTGTGTGCGTGCAGCATTATGTCAGAAGAAAGCTCCAGAATCAGGTGACTGCACTAACAAAAGCTGAATCTGTTCTTGGTCACATTGATAAGAAAATGCACAGATTCACCTGTTTTACAACCTAATTATTTTAGAGACAGAAGCTGATAACCATATTTCTAAATCTCAAACTTGTTTTAGCTTTTTACTGCTATAATATTTGCATTTCCTTATTTGGAATGTTAAGCACTGCATCAGGTTTTAGAAACAGTGACCAAAATGACATGATCCCTGACTTGAGGATGTAGCCAAATACAGTTGCACACTCCATTTAATCTGCTGCAGAAGCCAAGTTCAGTTCTGTGACTCGGACATTCTTGCGCCCTGTGCTTAATTCCTCAGAATAAATGTATAATTTCCCACACACAAAGACAGAAAGGGAAATCATCTTAGCTTTTTTTCCCACTTTCATCCCCCTCCTTTTGTCTTCTCTTTCTTTTATATTCTTTCAGAATATAGTAACACGCACACACACACACCCGATCATGCTATTGCACCTCACAAGTAATTTAATAGTTCCTCAACATAGATAATTCTTCCTTTGGAAGAGACCTAATTATTTGTATAACAAATGATAGCTATAACTTATACAATATTTGTACAAAAACAAGTTTCTTGATAAATCACATATTCTTCCTTTATTGTTTCAGTTGAAACAGGACCTTTTTCAATCTCTGCAACTTCCAGTATACTTAATACTGCATTTTCCTAGTTCAGTTTGTGCATTGTAATTCTTTCCCTCATAAGTCCATAGTTACATATGAGAATCTGGAGTAAATTGTCTTTACAAATTACTGTGTACCACTTTTTAAATTTTTTAGCCTCTATTATTCAATTTCTTCCTCCATATATAAGGACTATAGCATTTATCTGGTAGAACTGTCATGAAAATTAAATTAATCAATTATGTAAAACATTTAGACATTTTCCTGGTGTACAGTAAGTGATTAGTGTGTGCTATTATAGTAGGTATTAGAAGTGTGACTCCTCCCCCCAGTGTTACTACTTACTCTCCAGAGTAAACACATACGTACTGCTGTGTAAAGTTGATACTAAGGCATGAAAAAGTTAGCTGCCATTATTCTTTAACACTCTCATGGCACCTGTCTTATCTCTGTTAAAGTAAGTATTACCACCCAATATTTTAGACTCTGGAATGGAGAGTCAAAAAACCTGATTGAAAATCCTGTCCTTGCTATCCTTATAATTTTCCCAAACATCAATTTCCTCTCATATTAAGTAAAGACAAAAGTTAATGAAGGCACAATTGTAAAGCACCAAGCGCATTGTGAATACATATAAAAGTTAACTGTGTTATTATAACAATCACTCCTCTCTAGTTCTCACCATGCTTGCTAGTCTCTCTTATCCAACAGATCCCAGTCAAAATAGAATTTAATAAAAAAATGCATGTGTGTATACAAACACTTATGGTAAATAAAGACATATGTAAATAGACATTGTAGTCCAATAAACACGTGTAAAAACTATCAAACACAGTATAATAATAAATGTAATAAAACTATAAAAATATTGATGAGAACATAGAGGGAAAAATAAAAGTATTTTTTCTGAGAAGTAAAAGTTTAGAGAAGTTTCCTGGAAGAGATAATTTTATTCAAGATTTTAAATAATAACATGTATTGTAATGCTATGGAAAGTAGAAAAAAAAATCTCTTTCCGTTAGAAAGAGCAGTAAGACATAAGGCATCCAGTGAGTGGGGTGCTTGAGGATGAGGGTCCACATTTTCTCCAGAAGGACTCAGACATGAGGTCTGACTGGGGAAGCGTTCTGGGAAATGAAGTTAAAATTCCAGTGGCTAATATATTATTGAAAGACTGGAAGATATAGACTTTCATTTCTATGCAACAGAATATTATCAAGACACAGATTTATCATTTCTTACATAACCAAGTTTATTATGGTTTTAATCCAATTTTTTAGTGTCATCGTTTTTAAAAATACAATTAACCCTTAAATTCTGATGCTCACTAGCACTGTCACAAGGTTCCTCTGTGTCAGCACTAATACCAGTGTGGACCAAATATTCTTCATTCTGGGAGCTGTCTTATGCATTTTCACATATTTAGCAGCAGCTCTGTCTTCTTCCCAGAAATGCCAGAACATCTCTCTACCCCAGTTGTGACAAGCAAAATTGACTCCAGACATTTTCAAATGTTCTGTGTAGAAGAGAAAATTGTCCCCAGTTGAGAACCACTGTGCTAGAGAAAACCACTAGGATGAAAGTTAGGAGGCTATCATATAAAAACTGCTTTTATCACTGGAAAGTTCAATAAACATATGTATATAACTTCGTTCACCTCTTCTTTCAATTGCTCTTACTAAAAGATGCATCTACATGTTAACTGTACCTGAGGGGGGGCGGGGAAATGTGGTGAAAGCAACTAGAACTACCTGCTTAAAAGGGTTAATCTTGCTATTTGGAATTTTGCTTGCACAAGTTAGCTGTGCAAGCAACTTGATGACTCTGTATATTAAAAAGAAACAGGCCTAACATTTCAATGACTTTAAGGCTGAACAACTACATTAAGAGAGAGGAAGAAGAATTATCTCCCGGTAACGTCAGAGAGTAAGGAGTGACACAAGAAGAGCCTGGATTGAGGAACAGAAAGGAGATTAGGTTGAAACCAGCCTGGGGAAAGCAGCCAGTGAAAATCCCTGGTGGTGCCTGCCAGGCTCAAAGGGTGTTTTAACAATAGAGATTTTTTAATAATGCTTCTTTTGTTGTGAGCTTAATTATTCTGCTCTCAACTTACCCAGATTGTTTTCACGTGTCTGCCAGTTGTTGGAGGAATTTAGTTGTATGACTAGGTCTATTTGGCTTATAATTGGCCATGCACATAGAATGTGAGATAACAGAAAGCTAAAAGATTTCAGCGAAAGCAGGTCCTGGGTAGACATGGCTGAGAGGAATTAAGTCTCTTATGAAGTTTGAGAAATGCTGGGGAGTCCTTGAACTACCACAGTATGTGGATGGGATGGCAGCCGGTCAAACCCAGAGTGAGCTTTTCCGAAAGACTCCA
>PVJC01027385.1:0-23305 GCA_004026665.1 Murina feae
CATTGTCAGTTGTGTGTTTGTCACATTAAATTTCCTTGATCTCCTTTTTCACAAATTCTTATTTTTATTAAGAAGAAGGAATCTGTGTCACAGAAGCCAGAAAGAGCATGCGGGTCCGTTTTCTGCAGACCTGCTGTCACACTCATCTCTCTGATAACTGTTGTCTCTGAGAAGTCAGTTACCTCTCGGTGAGAAATGCATAGGCCACAGTCGTAAGTTAATGCCTAGGACTTGATTATGAAAACTTCCACCTAATGTGATAGAAGGAAGATGCCCAACACTAGAATGCTTTGATCAAATGGCTGCTTCTCACTAGAATCATAGAAGTAATCCGAAGGGCCAGGACTCCCCTAACCTTAATACTACACAAAGAAACAGAGATCCCCATGGGTTTTCAGATTTACCAATTAGTTAAATGGCTAAGGCAGTCCCAGGACTGGCTCCTAATTCCTGTGCTCTTTTGAAAGAACTCTACATTTGGAGACTGAATTTACTTGTGGCTCTTAATTTTGTAGACATCTTCACCTCTCATGCATTTACTCTCCTTATCTATGAAGTATAGAGGTTGGATAGTTTTGAACAAAGCCTATAAGTCCAAGTCCAGCTTTCTATTACTTGGGGGAAGGGAGAGAGAAGCTAACATAATTGGAAAATTGGACTGGAAATGTTTGGTATTGCTGCAGAGGATAGCTTATTTCAGGGGTCCTGAGAGGCTGGCTCAGTTACTACCAAATGATGATGATGTCTTGACCATGTAAATTAACCTACCCAAAGGGGTTTGTGATAAAATTGCTGGTTAGCTAAATCTCCCCATAGCCTATTATATATATATATGGATTTCAGAGAGGAAGAGAGAGATAGAAGCATCAATGATGAGAGAGAATCATTGATCACTGCCTGCTGCATACCCCACACTGGGGATCGAGCCCACAACCTGGGTATTACCCTGACAGGAAATCAAACTATGACCTCCTGGTTCATAGATTGATGCTCAACCACTAAGCCACACCTGCTGGGCTCTCCACAAGCCTACCTAAAGTTGTATATACAAGATAACCAGCACATTTCTTCAGTGAAGAGAATGTCTTTTTCAAAATTTTTGTTACTGGTATGACTTGGCTCAGATTTTTAACTTTAGCATGCGTTTTTTTTCCCTTTATTTGAACATTTTTAATTATTTTTCAGCTATAGTAAACTTGAATTCAATTAGGGTCATATTAAATTTTTTACTGATCCTTTTGGCCATGTTTTCCCTCTGTCCTAAGTAGATTATTTGGATAAAAAATAGTTATGTTATATGACCTCTGTGAGTACAAAATGAATGAGTCATTTTTGATACTATTGTAAGGAGAACTCTAACTAAAGCATAGGATTTACATGAGTCTTGGAGGCCCCTTGCTTATTTTGAATTTCAAAGTACACTTTTCTAACAAGGGTTACAAGTTCTTAGAGTGACTTTCTCTCTCCTGGCTCTTTGTACCCAAGTGTTGGTCAAAAGCAGGCTGGGTGAAGGGGCGGGGAAACGACCATCCCCGGTCAGGACTCCATCGCCAGCTTTTGGGATGGTTGTGTCTGTGGATGAAATTCAGAGAGGATGGCTTCTGGCTGCTAGAGCTACTTGCTCACTTAAAGTGTCGATGTTAACTATGGTCCTTCCTTTGTTTAACTTTCGATCATATGTTTAGGCATTGCTGGGGTCCAAATGGAGCAAATTCAGCCTCCTGAATTGATCGATTGTCCTCTAATAGGATTGTTCTGCAGAAATGGATCTCATCACACCATACTGTGAGATGCTTAATACACTCCTCGACATAACTATGCTTGAGGATGAATGTGCAAAGAGGATTAGAACTCCTTCCTGAGGCTACCAAAGGAGGAGGGCTGTGGTGGAGTTTGTGTCTTAGGAAGGCTCTCTAGATAACAATTAAGTGAGGAAACCATGCCTTTCTGCTCTCTCTCCCTCCACTTACACTGGGGCCGCATTCCTTTCTACTCAAACCTTACAACCACTCTCTCAGGGCTTAGGGTTTGGCCACAGGCAGAGCAGCTGAGTCACGGCAAAGGAGAGTGCATTTTTGCATGAAGGAAACCCTGTCATCTGCTCAGCTGGTAGGAAGAAATGATATTTCCCACTACACACAAGCTTCTGTTTATTATATCTCAAGGTACAGTGTGGAATCTTATTCCCATCTGGACACGATTCAAAGTGTGAGCTTGGATGTTTACAGGTCTCTCTGCTTTTGACCAGCATGGTCTTGGAGTTGATAATTAAGCTTTCTCACACCTTTTTTTTTTTTTTTTAAAGAGGTACTCATACTTCATGTTATGTATCCAGAATTACTTGCATCATCATAAAGGTGAAAAATAGCTCATCCACAGCAGTACCCAATTTCAAACTTGTTAATTTTCAAGTTAGAGTAAAACATATTTTATTTTATTTTTTAAAATATGTCTTATTGATTTTTTACAGAAAGGAAGGGAGAGGAATAGAAAGTTAGAAGCCACAATGAGAAAGAAACATCGATCAGCTGCCTCCTGCACACCTCCTACTGGGGATGTGCCCGCAACCAAGGTACATGACCTCGATCGTAATCGAACCTGGGACCCTTCAGTCCACAGGCCAGCACTCTATCCACTGAGCCAAACCGGTTAGGGCAACATACTTTATTTTATGTAGTATGGATTTATTTCCCAAATTCTGTTATTCTTGCTTAATAATAAAAATCTATTTGCATCCCATCAACATACTCACAGACGAGAGATTAGGCAGAAAGAACTAAGAAATTAGGTGCATATGGAATGCAAAGTTTGTCTCTGACTAAAAATAATTTATAATCAGGGGTTCAAAATAATACTTTTTAACATACTTGCTATCACCATTTTGAGTTATTTCTCATTTTCTCCAACTGAAGACCATTTGTTCTCCACAGGAATTTTCATCATTCTGATAACAATTATTCTAGTTGAGCATAGATATTAGCAGCTAAGAGGAATAGGAGATGCTCTAGAAGAGTAAGTGATTATAAAATGTGAGTGGTGTCAAGGTCATCTGGAGGGCATATGGAAACAGATTTCTGAACCACATCTCCTGTATTTCCCAGGAGCACCCGGTGGGTCCTAGGAATTTTTATTTGTTTCAAGATCCCAGGCAATTCTCTGACCCAAGGTCCAACTATGAAACGACTATTCCTTACTAATAGAGCAAGTCACATGACCAGCATCAGCCCTGTAGTCCATGTGGGGGACTCAAAGTTTTCTCTTATTTTCCATCATCACCCTTGTTCTACAAGTTTTCTCTACAATTGCACGTTTGAGTTTAGATGACAAAAAGTGACCAGAGCAGGAATATTTGTTAACGATTACTCTCACTTCCATGATTCCAGTGTCCTGAGTGACATACCCATGTTTTAATTTGATGAAGAACATGTACAGAAAATACAATTAGAAATAAAACACAGGGGCCCAACTTCATCTAAGGTGTCCCTAACATTTGTTTCCACTTCTCTCATCTTCTAACCCAGGGGTCTGCACAATTAAGCCTGAAGGCTGGCCACTTGCTTTTATTAGTAAAGTTTTATTGGCGCATAGTCAGTCATGCATTTATTTATTGCTTGTGACAGAGTTGAGTAGTTGCAACTAACAAAAAAAACTTTGTGAGGTGAGATTGCAGTTGAGAGTGAGGAAGAAATACTAAAGGATGATGGAATATTTTCATCGTGTATTTTCTTAGTAGGAAAGGAAACTCCAGATAATAGGGAATAATCATTAGAACTTGTGTTTTCCTTTAAATACCCACATCATTCTCCATCATAATAAAAAGATCACTAGGAAATGAATGATGGAAGCCCATGTATTCTCTTGGAAGGTGTGCAACTAGGAGAGGCTGAAGTTTGGCGTTTGCATTATCCAGAGATCTTCCTCTCTAATAGTTTTATTTCCAAAGGGTGGGTGGAGAGAGGCATGATACTATAATTATCCATTTATACCGCTGTCTTTGTTTTGTCCTTCCAACAAGCAACAGACAACCATGTTTTCTTAAGTGGTTTAATCTCATTACACAGTTTCTCGGTGACTACAGCCTTAAACTAACAGTTCCTAACAGGATTACCTAGATTAGCTTATTTTCCACAATTCTCTAAACAAGGTTATTCAAGGGTACTTCCTTGGGTAGTATTCTTCCCCCTTAAATCCTGTTTCCTTTACCTATGTTCAGGTCTTTCCCTCTTCATTTTTGCCTCACCTTCCTTTCCTTTGCTTCAAAACTCTAAGAGATTTTGTACAAGAAAAGGCGATGCTCTCTCTCCCCTCTACAGCAGGATTGCTTTAAAGCTTATCATAATGTCAGCAAGGATGTGAGCATTAATCAGCAAGCCACATGTGTGCCTTAAATACACAGGGAAAGAGGTTTATGACAAGAAAGCCAAACAAGGTTGCTTTTGAATCAGCTGCTTCCCTAAGAAACAGGAGGTTATATGATAGCGTTGGCCTCACCTCCCCCCCCTGCAATGGATTCAACTTCAAGGGCACAGAATGTAAATCCTGCCGGTGAGAGCTTTCAATAAAGCATTTTCCCCCAAAGGCACTCTGTTAACCAAGTACATCCTCCTAAATGGAAACAAAAATTAAATTAATCACAGGCCTGCATCCTGTAATTAAAGTTCCAGATATAAATTAATTCAAATAAAAATATAAATTGATCGACTCATCTATTTTTGCACTCACCTTCAATGAGAGTGTGGTAGAAGTGTCTCCTTTTGTTACATAATTTTGGAATGGAAGACTCATTACCTTCCAATCATGCTGCTGAGAAATGGCTAGTTCAGCAGTGTTATAATGAAGGTTGTGGAAGTTCAATGGTGGGGGAGGGAGGGAAGTGGGAGGAAGGGGCACAGGGCGGGAGACATCTTAGCAGTGATTGGGAGTTTATTTTTCTCCCTGAAACAGAAGTGGTTTGTTATTTTGTATTCTCTGAGGCCCTTCAGTTTTTGCTGGAACACTTTGTGAGTAAATTAAAGGATTAGAAGCTAGTGGTATCAGTGTTATTCTAATCATATCCAGTGGTTTGGTGACTAAAGTGCATGTTTACAGTTGCTTGAGAATCACAGAATATTAGAACTAAAAGCAACGTCAATATTATTCATGGCAGTGTAGGACAGGACTTGGGAAAACAGACTTCAATTAATCAACAGATATCTATTGACCTTCCGCTATGCAGTGATCTCTGAGCTGGGAGGCACAGGAGTGTAGTTGGCCTTTAGTATCCCATTAAGGAGATATGATACCCAAAGCCTCAGGTGTATAACCAGGAAGACACAGAGACATGCGAAGTGACAACTGGCTTATGCTGAGTATTTTGTGAACTCATAGAGAGGTGGACTATGATATACAGCATTCTTTTTGAATGACGTAAACTTGAAAATTTTTAAATTATACAGATTTTGGGAAAGAAGCTTGGTATTACAAATATACTCATTCCTTCATTCCCTCATTCCCTCAAGACCCATGGAGTAGCCACTATGTGCCCTTCCCATAGCCCCTCCCTTTCCTTCTGTTACAGCGGAACCTGCCCCCTGCAACTGACCCAGGTCCATCTTCAGCTTGGAAGCTGCAGTTCTAAACCCCTTTGCCTTCTCCGGTGACATCACTTTGATAATTCCCATTCTCTCTGTACTACTTCATCTATCTCTCCCTCTCTCTACTGTATCAATCTCCTAACATGCTTTTTGGTGTCTTCCATGTTAAAATGGAACAGCCTCTTGATTCCAGCCCCCCGCCCCCGCAGACACTGCCTCACAGAAAGCATCTTCAGCCTCCATTTCCCCCTTTCTCATTCGCTCTCCTCCTGTCCCAGCAGAGTCCCCCTTCACCACACCATGGAAGTAGCTCTTCTTAGGGTCCTCAATGGCCTCCACATGCTAAAAGCCAGGATCAGCCCTCATTCCCATCTGCCTTATATCCTTTAGTGCTTCACTAGCACATCTCATTTCTTCTGCTATTCTTGTCCCCTGGTTTCTACTGGTTCCTTCCCCTATACCTGACTCCTACATATTTGCTGTAAACAGAGCCTATTCTGCCCCCACTTCTTTTCTCAGCAGATTCACTTTCTATATACTCTTATTCAGAATCATGGTATTAAATGTCACTTAGAAGCTGACCAGCCTGGCCTTTCCTCTAAGTCTTGAAGTTTCCAAACTGTCTCCTTGATATCTCTGCATGGATGCATAAACAACCCCAGGCTCTGTCCAGAACACAATTCTTCATTTCTCACCACCAGCTGTTCTTCCTACAGGTGTCACACGGGTGGAAAGCCAAAAACATTGCTTCCTTCTTGACTTCTGTCACCCCCACCCCTTCTCCACATTTAATTCACAAGTGCATTCACTCAGCTTTATCTCCACAATATAACTCTCCAAAATCTCCATTTCCTCTGTTTAGAGGCCCCCCACCCAATCCAAGCTATTAATCTGTCTCCTGGATGATTACAATAGCCATGCCAATGGCTCTCTCCTTTTTTCATTCTACTCTGGCCAATCCCATTCTTTTCTCCATACACAATCAGAGTGATCTTTATAAAACCTAAATCAGAATATTTCCTTCTAAAAACCTTTCAGTTCCTCTCCACTGCATCTGAAAGCTAATATCAAAACCTGCAACACCTTATAGACCTGGCACCCACCTGTACCTCCCCAAATACTAGCCATTTATTTTTCAGTCTTTCCTTCTCACACGCCTCTTTCCTGTTCTTCATGCCAAGCTGCTTTACATATCAGGGTCCTTGTCTTGTTTGAATAGCTTTTCATGTGGTTTCTTATTAAGCTCCCCTTTTAAATCTTACCTACTCAAAGAAGGCTATTCTAACTATTTTATCTTAAGTAGAGCCCCAGGAATTCACTATCACACGGTCCATTGTGTCCTTTCACAGTATGCAATTACTGTGTGATTTTATTTCACTATTGGGCATCTGCTCCCTTCAGAACTAAGGGCCACAAGGTCTTCTTTAGTCACTGCTGTATCCTGAGCACCTAGGACAGTGCCCTGAGATTGAAGACCGGGAATGAATAAGATGCCTTCAAGTCACTGACAGATGAAGGATTTACTAATTCGTCTTGAGCTTGGTATTTCTTAAATGTAAAATAAGCCTAGTAGGATTATAATATGTTGCATATTTAAAGAGGAAGCAACCAAAATTGTTTTGTTGTATGAAGTCACCACCGATTACGCAAGCTTTCCTGACTTAGCCTCTCAGAGAACAATCTCCTTTTTTCTGTAAAAAATAAAAATAAATAGAAATATCCCATTCTACCAGCTGCTCCTTGAGGCTCAGATAGGAAGATGAGTTCTTGCTTTCGAATGAATAGAGGGTGGTCTTTAGATACATGTGTACTGTCCTAGCCTTTGAGCTGGAGTTTGGAAGTGTGCCCGGCCATTCATCTGGTGTTGCACACACATTCTACTCACTCTTTCTGGATTCCCTTTGACCAGAGACACTCCAGTGTGCTGGGCCACTCACTCCCTGTTGTTCTTGCATTTCAGCACCCTCTCTGGTGTCCTGTATGCCCATAGTTCCTCTGACCCTCTCATCTTCTTTCTGGAAACTTCGGCATTTTTGTATAAGTTGATACCTCTGCCTTGTAAGGTATTTGCTGGGCTTATATAACTCTCTGAGATAAAGTATTTGCCTTTAACCTTTCTAATTCTCACGCTCCATTTCTACATTTAAGTTTGTATCAACTGTGGAAAAGGTTCACTCTTTCCTTTTGCTATGAATTCCTTCTAAATTAGAGAATTTTAATTAGGGTGACCTTGGAGCCTATTCCTCAGCCCCGAAGAACAGAGTCTTCAAAAATTCTTTGCTTTGTGTGTGTGTGTGGTTTTTTTTTAATGCAATGTGCTTGGAAATTTTCTTTTATTATGAAACTCCAAACATAATTATGATCATTTTTAGGAAAATACTATGCAAACCAGTGCAAGATGATACCACACAGTGCCTCTTACACTTTGAAATATGTTTTGCCTCAGTGACCATATTCTGATATATAGTGTTTGTTTCTCAATAAACTTGGCCACTGGCCAAAAACATGTGCTTATTACATATTTGTCTTTATGTACGTGTAGTCACTTTATATAGTCATTTAGTACCACAGACTTTGTTAATAACATGTACTTGTAGGTCTATTATAGCTTGTGAGTCTGCCTTTCTTCCAAATGATAACCACTCCCTTTCCTTATTTCTCGATTTACCAAAATGAAGCCCCAGAGTCCGGACAAGAACAGAGAAAACAGGCCAATGGGGAAGAAAGTGTCCTGTCAATTTTACAGGGAGGAAATGGGGATGGAGACAGCCTCGTTATTAATGGAATCTGCCTCTCTTTGGTAGACCAGCTGAACTGAGCTATAGCCTTTTCGTCTGGGGATCAGTGTCACCCCCTTACATGTGCTCATACAGTTGCAGGTGTTATTGACATTAATCCTCTGAGAACTGGATGCCAGGTGCCAAGACATGGGCGATGCATGACCACCCAACTTCTGGATAAGGGTTTCTTTCATCCTCTGAAGCCATTTTTTATAATTGTGTCACCGAAAAAAAATATTTAAATTGGCACAGTTATGATGATAGTATTTGAGAAAGACGAGATGTAGGAAGAAATGTGCTCGGTTTCAAATAGCCCTCTCTTTTTAAGAAATGGAAGAAGTTTGAATTACTTGTACTTTTCAAGAATCTTGCATAGTCTGTCAATTAGCCCACAAGTTGTCATGCTCAGTATTTTGTTCTAACTTTGATTTTAGCATGACACCCTTCTTATTTGTAGTAGAGATCATAATAAAAATAATTTAAAGAAAACAATACAAACAGAAAAACAACAACCCATCTTTTGGCTTTGCTAAATAGGTTTCTGACATTGCTATTGGTCTTTTTTTTCCTTTTTTTCTCCCTCAAATGCTCTTTCTCCTCCTCCTCCTCCTCCTCCTCTTCCTCCTCCTCCTCCTCCTCCTCCTTTAGCTGAGAAAACTATCACGACATCCATATAGAAATGTGGGCATTACCAAGTCATGGTGAGATAGAACTCTAAACCCCAGCTAATTGATGGGAGAGTCTCACAAATGATGTGAGAGTAGACCACATAGTAAATATTTCTGATTTAACAACTGATAGGGGATATGTGAATGAAACCTCTACAGTAATAAAAACAACACATTTATCCAAATATACCGTAGACACCTAGTCAGTTATAATTGAATGGAGACATAGTGCGTGCTTGGGAAGTTCAGAATTTAATCCTGTAAGAGCCTCATATACTGCGATGAGGAAAGGCTATGAGGTCAGGGGGGCCAATTTTTTAAGACTTGAGTAACATAGATGTGAAATCCTAGGAAGCAACGTCTCGGCCTTTCTACTTAGATTCTGGGCTGTGACGATGCAATCTTAGGCAATTAACTTTATTTTACTGAGCCTCAATGTCCTCATTTGTAAATGGGGAAAACAAACAGTGTGGCTATGAAGTTTAATTAAGATAATGCTTATGAAATTATGAATCATAGTGCCTGGCACATTGTGGTGGATGCCACAATGTCAGAAAATGAATGAACTCAAAGGCAGTGTTGCTGAGATGAAACAGAATGAAGCTGATGTTCATTGGCTTTGAGGCAGACCTTTATGAAGGGGAAATCTTGGCATAAATCTCTGCGCACGGTTGTAATTCACTTAGTTAATTCTCAGTAGCTTTAGGAAGAACCTGCAATAAGCTAAGACTTGGGCCAGGACATGATGGCATTTCAGGGGGTGATGCTCAAGCATTATCCTGTTTCATGGGAGCTGACTACCCTATACATAGCAAGTCACCCACACACGACTTTAAAAGGCTGCTTACTTAGTGTTCCAAGTAACCACTGAACAGTGCTCCCTTGGCAGTTTCTAGGAACAGTAAGCTGGAAGGAGTTCCTGAAATCTAGAAACGTTTGTGCACTTGGCTTTTGTGTCCTGATTATGCAAGTACTAGCTGTTCATTCAACTGATCCTCCCTATTGCAGACCCTAAGGAGGAGGCGCCTCACACCCAGACCTCCTCTCTCCTTATCGCTCTCAGGTATTTTAGGCTATTAGCTCACTGTACTGATTTGAAGGACTTTAAATATTTCTTTTTTCTTCTTCTCAAATTAAAATTTTTTTTATAATTTTTATTGATTTTAGAGAGAGAAAGGAAAGGAGAGACAGAGAAACAGAGACATGGATTTATTGTTCTACTTATTCATTCATTGGTTGATTCTTGTATGTGTCCTGATGGGATCGAACCCATAATTCTTGGTGTATCAGGATGATGCTCTAACCAACTGAGCTGCCAAGCTAGGACTCAGTCTTTGACCGGAGGAAAGAGGATGCATTAATGTGTTATAAAATGCTTTAACAATAAATGTACTTCAGGCACTGCTTTCTGTCATTTACTGTTGCTCATGTGTAGTTGTTATTAAATTGTATGTTTATATCAGACATTTCTCATGACAGAACTCGTTGCTATCGTTCAGTTGGTTGGGCATTGTCCTGTGCACTGAAATGTTGCTGGTTTGATTCCTGGTCAGGACACATGCCTGTGTTTTGGACTCAATCCCCAGTAATGGGCATGCAGGAGGCAGCCAACTGATATTCCCTCCCTCTCTCCCTCCCTCCCTCCCTTTCTTTCTCTTGCTAAAAATCAATAAGAATATTGGGGTGGGGGAATAACATTTCTCATGCTAACAGGATAGCCACAGCCTTGGCTAATGGAGGGAGGGAGGGAGGGAGAGAAGGAAGGAAGGAAGGAAGGAAGGAAGGAAGGAAGGAAGGAAGGAAGGAAGGAAGGAAGGAAGGAAAAAAGCTTAGGGGAAGGATACATGAATAAATGGAAATAAAATTATCTGGACAAGAGATCTCCAAAATAAATAATTTCCAGAAGACACCACCTTTCACAGCCAGTGGCTCTTTCTTGGCTTCCAGCCAGTTGATGCTCGAGTATGGTATGGCTCTTTTCTTCCCCAACCTTACTAGCTCAGGGAATCTTCAGTGTGTGGATGGGAAATGCTGGCTTTATTGTGAGAGTAGCCCTTTGCCCAATCTCATGATCTGGTGTCTGGCTGGCTGATTGCCTCAGAGCAGGAAGACCTCCCAGGGGATTGCTATGCCTGGCTTGTCTGCCCTCTGGCTTCCAGTCTCAGGCTCAATTATCCTATCTGGTCGTCATTGGTGTGAAAGAGTGGTAAGTTGGGTGACTTGTTTTTCAACTCGGTGCAAATTAGTTTATGCTTTGAAATTTGCTGATCTTCTCACCTCAATTGGGAAAATGTCTGACTATATTGATTGGTCAAATGAAGGACTCAGTGAGGTCAAGTGCATTTCAGATGCTTCCTAGATTGTCTCCAATGGCCCTTTCTTGGAAAGCTGAGTCTGTGACAATGGCATTAGGATAGGGAAGCAGCCCCGACTGACCAAGTCCCCTCTACCTCCCAGGAGCCGTTCGCTCAATCCAAGGCCTTTGCATATACAGTTTCTCCTGGAAGAATCTCCCGTGCCAACTCCTCCATGTAACTGCCCTCCATCTTTCCAATGTCACCATCACTCCTGTGGAGAAGTCTTTCCCAAATTCCCAGTCTGTACTGCGCTTTTCCTCTCTGAAAACAAATGACTCAATTTGAAGGAATGCTTTCCTGAGGATGCTATTGTACTGATTTGTTCGTGTTTCCCCAACTTCTATGTATTCTCCAAGAAAATAGGCACTCATTGATCTACCCTCAGTGGTTAGCACAGTACTTGACACATATTAAAAAATCAACAAATGTGTTGAATCAGCAATTTCCAACCAGTGTGCCACAAGAATTTTTAAAACCTGCAATACCTGACTATTTAGTCAGGGTCATTAACCTCCTCCCCTTAGACTGTCAAGTAAAAAAAAGACAACAGCCAAGACATCAATAGCCGTCAGATGTAAATGAATAAAAATCACACCTATTTTTTGGTCAGATTGGAAAATATAAACATTGGTGTGCCTCAGACTTCAGTAATTAGTTTATGTGTACCACAAGATGAAAGGGTTGAAAATCTCGGTGCCGAATGAATGAATGAACCTAATGTTCTGCAATTGCAAAGCCTACTTCGTATTTCATTGAAAATTGACTTGCACAGAGACTGAATCAGGAGCCAGTGGGAAGCTGACCCCCCAGAGCATGCGTGTCAGTCCAGCAGGTGCCAGCCAGATTTCTGAGGTACTTGGTCATCCACCACCTCAAAGCTGGAATCCCTGTTGCACTCGGGTAGCTACAATTTTAGTAAATGCAATGTCAACTAAAATGGAACTCATTAGTCATTTCAATTATGGCTGCTCCCTCCTTCTGTGTTCCTCCCAGATGAGTGTATCCTGCCTTCTCCTGCCTTGGGTCTCTGCATTCTGACTGTGAGAGCCTGGGGCTTCTCACTCCTGTTTGCTCTCTTCTGTTAATGGACCTTACAGTAATTTTCTACTTATTTTTATTGTTTGTCCAGTCTTCTTTACTAGGTTATTTAGATTTCTAAAAGCTTCGGATTGAGGGCACCTCTCCCTGCATTCCCGCTTAATTAAATCGTCTCTGTCCCCCTTTTCACGTCTACACTTTCGCTGAGATGGGTTTTAGCTTCACTTCTCGGAAACTGTTTCTGCAGTTGCGTTTTCTTTATTTCTGATCAGGATCTTCTTCAGCGATGCTTTCGATTTTTCAAATAACCAGAAGTTTGTCATCTTTCACAAATAAAAAGAAATAAGTGGAACCAATATGGACTTTAGGACTTAAAATGTCAATATTGCCCCATCTACCTATCTCTACACATATTGGAGAGCTTAGCCCATTTGGGGCTCATCAGGCAGACCCATTCATTCTGTTTATTCTCAACATGGAAGATTCTGTTCTCTACTCCTTGGAAGGCATCCCCAGCAGCAGTGGGCAGGGGGCTGGGGGTGCCACAGGAGATAGACCAGCACTTCAGATGCCCATTCCTTTCTTCTCCTGCAGCAAAGCCAGTGCCACTGGCGGAAGAGCCTGGGCTGTGGAGAATGAACTGTCACCTTGGTTCTGCCGCTGATGAGCTGTGTGCCCTCAGTCAAGTCACTTCCCCCTTTTTTGCATCTTAGAGAACCCTCCAAAGGCTAATGACCTAACACAACTGGTGAACCTGTGATCTTTTTGTGATCCAATGAACCTTCATTCACTGGCAGCAATAGTCAGTGTTTTCCCTGGCAGATTTAGTGTCTTCAGAATGCTTCTCCCCAGAGTTCAGCTCCCCTTCCCCCCGCCCGGCCCATGACAACCAGGAGTGGGAGAGACCCTATCCCCTCTCACCACACCACCACTCACAGCAATAGGAGCTCCACGTGCTGTGCTGGAGGTGCAGTCACCAAACAGTGAGGTTCCAAGTCCATTAAACCTCGAGTTAGGTGGAGAGAAGGGCATGCTTTAATGCTGGCTCAGCTTCTCACTTTCAAAGAGAACAGCCGGTAAAAGGAGAGACTGAGCCACAGAGAGCAGGGGCCCGGCAGCCCTGCCCTGGCAGCTGGCTGGAGCTGTGACCTTTTGCCAGGCGTGATCTCCATGGAGATGACAGCGTGCTACCCAGGGGATTCCTTTGTTTGGAAGAGTCACACTCCCGGGCATTAAACATCTCATTAAATGTCTTCCTTCATTTTAGTGATGTCCAGAAGCTTCCAGGGATAATCTGAGCAGTCAGTGAACTGCTGTGTCTTCCAGGGCATGAATAGCAGAGATTGTTCCGTGTTTGCCCTGGTCTATCAGCAGCAATAAATTTTAATCGGTTAGGCACTTTTCAAGCATGCTATTGTTTGCCAAACACTATTTTTGGCAGGCATCTGTAACAAAGCCTAATGCATTATGCATATTATTTCCACCGTATTTTATTGTATTAGCACATGTAGTATTTGTAGGGAATTTTCGTAAATTCATTACCGAAGTCTTATCATATTAATGACTGGTTTAAAAAGTATTAGGAAAAATATTAATATTCATAGAGAGTGTACACCTCTGTTGCGGAAATGGGAATAATGTACTCCCATTTGAAAGTCAGGGCACTAGTAGCATGTGCATGGGAAAAAATAACATATAAAAGTACACAGCAAACATGAAAATAATTAAAACCTTGAATTATTTTGATGGTTCCTTAAAGACTGAATGTTCACTTTCAGAATTGTAATCACAATCATTATTACAGATTACATTACAGTGAGAGATTAGTTTTACTTAACAGCATAATTTAGTGGTGGAGACCTGGAAAATGTATTTCACTTCACCGTGTCTTATTTCTTTGATTTCCTGACCTGCTAAATGACACTTTCTCCCTTCTTCTGTGTCCATCTTTCCTTGCAGTTTAGACCTTTGAGCCACCTTAAGCTACTTTTCTTGCTCTTTGCTTAGAATGGGAAAGTGCTACACCCTGGTAAAATTATCTGTCTTGACTGGAAGCTATTCCAGTAATTCAGTTCTCCAGTGAAGTGTAAGGATTCAGCTCTATTGGATGTCTCTTGGCGTTACTCTTACTATTCTTATAACTCGGGGCCATGGAAATTAGTAATCAATTATTTTCTCCACCTTACCATATTATTCCCAGTGGTTCCTAGCACCTTGATTTGTCCTGCTTCTCTAAATTTGACAACTCATATCTAGAGCACTCTTCCCTTTACAAACTATTTTACAACAAAATAGTTTCTCAGTGTCAGAAAACGCTATAGCTCTTCTTTTCACAGGTTTTGATTCAGATAACACTTCTCTCCAAAAAGCTAAAGCATCTCTATGGGTATTGCTTCACAACAACCCTTTGATGTAGGGCAATTTATTCTGACTGCTATTAAAAAGAGAAACAACTTCCTCCCAACACAGCACTGAGGTAGGTAAAAAGTGACTGAGGAATGTTGAGTTTACTATCTAGAATTATAAACCCACCTGGCAGGTGTGGCTCAGTGGTTGAGCATCAACCTAGGAACCAGGAGGTCCTGGTTAGAGCACATGCCCAGATTGTGGGCTCAATCTCCAGTGTGGGGCATGTAGGAGGAAGCCAATCAATGATTCTCTCTTATCATTGATGTTTCTATCCTATATTTTCCCTCTCTGAAGTAAATAAAATATTTTCAAAATTAAACCCAAGGACATCCTATTTGAATAGGCAGAAAGATGAAATGCACCCACTCTCTATATAAAATTACTGTAAAATTTAAATTGGACAAAATGTTAATTATTTTAAGTGGAGACTTAATACTTTTATAAAGATAATTATTTTTTAAAAATACAATTGAGTTATCCACATTTATGTCAACTATAAGATTTGTCTTCATTCCATTCCATTCATAGCCAGGGCAAATTTTTCTTCAAATATTTCTATATAGGTCCTTCTTTCTGACTCATGTTTCATTCTGACTACCAAAAAAAAAAAAATCAACGAGATCTTGACTGCCGCTCCCATATTTCCTGTGCTAGTTCTTAACTAGAATCCAACTAGCTGTGGACAAAGACCATTGCTATCTCACACCACTTTCCCCAAAACTCCAAGTAATATACTGTGTCACTTACCAGATATTTCTTTCTCATTTTGTTCTCAATTTTTGTAGTTGAATGAGAAAAAAACCCTAATTTTAATAAAATTTATGAGAGCTTTTCTCAAACTATTTTCTTTTGAGAACAATGGAAGCTAGATTGTTCAATGAGAAATTGAAAATGGAAACCCGTCAGATTAGTGTATTTTAGAAATACATGAAGGGAAGTTCAAATTAAAAAGAGGAATATTCTGTAGATGAATGGAAGCCTCTTAAAAGGAGCCTGGGTGCCATTTGAGGAAAGAGGTCTGAACTAAAATGGTTCAAACAGATGATATTCTGCCTCCCCAGCTTTCAGACTATTGACCTGGTGACCACAGGGGCCCTGGGATGCACGATAGCTGACCTTTTCAAGGAAATGTTTGTGGTTTTGACTCAGAAAATACCATACTTACATTTCCCCTATGATTTTATTCTCAGAGAAGAAGAGTAGAAGAAATTATGTAATATTAGGCTTAAAGGTAATTCATCATTTTCAGCAACACTCATTGAAGCCTGCCTATCTGATTTTTGTTCTAAAATCTTTCTTTTCTTCTTGAGACAGTAAGTCCTAACACCATCTAATTGTGGCCCCCAGCTCCAGTCTTCCTGATAGTTTGGAGATATAAGAAAATAAGAGCAGAATGAGTAGGCCATGGTCAGAGCCCCAAATTTTCCCTCCTTGCAAATTTGAAACTATATCAAAGAAATATGGGGACAGAAGGGGAAGGGGCCCTCCTCAGGATGCATTTTCCCCCTGTTCCACCTCTCAGAATATCTGAAGTCTCCATCTTAATTGTCCTGATAAGGATGAAGTATCTTCTAATGTTTGGCCCTTGCTCTGCTAAACAGAGAAAATGCTAATAATGTAGAGGAGATTTACAGTGAAGAAGATATCTTAATGATTTTCCCACAAGTATATACATTTTGACCATAACAAAGGAGAGGGGAGAGGAACGGAGTTTGTGTGAGGAAGTCAGTCATATGATGGAGTATAATGTGTGTTCCCGGAAGTCATTTGCTCTAGGCTGTATTAACGTCATAACTTGTGCCCATTTGGGGTGTACTAGGCAGAAGTGTCTGTTATACAGTCAAGCACGTGAGCATCCCCGGACCACGTGGGCTGCATTGATACCAATTTCCCAGGCCTATATGTGCAGCCAGAGGCAGTAAACTGCTTAAACCTCCATGTCCCTTGCAAATGAGCGCAAGTATTGGTGGCATGAGGTTGAGAGAGTTGACAAACTGCTCCGAAAACCGTACTTACCACGTGTACCGGTTAATCAGCTAAGCAAAGCGTTCAAACCCAGTGTACACAAGTATCTTGAGATGGAGCATGTTCACCATAAGCTTCCTGAAGCTTTCAGCAGCACTTTTCTTCTAAATAAAGTAATGAATTAAAACTTCCCATAAATGCTCTTTTTTGGGGGGGGGGCACGAAATTCGACATTTTTAAGCGTAAAAATATCTATGACGTTAACACCTTCAGCAAATTTGACCTAGGAAGTTTTGAAGCTTGCTGTCAATACAACAAAACAGCATATCTATCAAATCACATATATATCAACATATGCGTAACTCCATCTAGTGAAAAAAATCCGCATTTTTAAACAGTACACCTGGTATTTGCACTGACTCCATAGATGGCAGGTTTGCATAAGGAGTGGTATGTCCTTGGAGTATCATTTTATCATCTATTTAGGAAAAAAAAAAGCAAAACAAAGGGAAGTACTTTGTTATTGCTGTTGCTGTGTGTTCATTTGCTTTTGTAAGAAGACAATTTACTCCTTGATTTTGCACTTACATTGAGTTTTCTTGAGGCATTGTATTTGTGTTTCTTTCTAGTGGGTACAGATAAGACTGCGGTTGATCAAATATGATGTAGATTTGTGTGGGCACTGGGGTGATGGGGGTCAGAGAGTTTTCAGCCTGAGTCATTCACTGCAGCTCCCAAGACTAAAATGCACGTGGCCTCGATCTCTGTGGAAGGAGTCACAATAACTAACTCTCAACCCAGAAAGGATAGAGAATGCTCTGGCGTCTTTATTTAAATTTTCCCTTTCACACAAACTGCCCAACTAGTTGTGTTCTTCTTTCACAACTAACTTTTGTCTTATGCCCAGAGGAGTACTGAATGATTTCCTCAGCATCTTCCACGAAGGGCATAAGATAACTGGCTATCATTAGTAGATTTGAAAATTTATAAAACAATAGTAAACACACAAGCAAACAAAATGAAAAGTCGCAAAGTAACAGGTTGTCCTCCATTGATAACATTTTTGTCCCCATTTCAAAGGAGAGAGGAAAGTCCCAGGTGCATCATGGGAGTCATGAAGAATAAAAACTAAAGCTTTTTGACAGGCCCCCATTGGTTTACCTCAGTGGATAGAGCATTGTCCTGTGGACTGAAGGGTCGCAGGTTCAATTCCAATCAAGGGCACATGCCTGGGCTGTGGCCTCGATCCCTGGTAGGGGTCGTGCAGGAAGCAGCCCATCAATGAGGCTCTCTTATCATTGATGTTTCTGTCTGTGTCTCCCTCTCTCTTCCTTTCTGAAATCAATAAAAATATTTTAAAAAGCTTTTTTTCAGGTTTTAACTCTTCCACCCTAAACATATGTCTAGGAGGATCCTGCACTAGATCTTCAGGTGACAGATCGGCACGTTCAGTGAGCTCCTGACAGAGAAAGAGCCATAGCCGGAAAAAATGATCTCAGTTCACCATGTTGTACTCATAACTAACATAGCAACACTATTTGCAAATGTTTGAGGCTGGACTATAACAGACCTTTTTTATCTTAGTCAAGAGCTACTTCCACATGAATGGTATGCCTCAAAGTACTTACCTTTGGAAGGAAGCTTGCTCTTTCAGAATTGGCTTCAGATTTCTGTGAGCTACCTAAGAAAAGGGAAAGCAGTGTTTCAGAGCTCTGTTTTCGCTTTAGCTTGCATGATGACGTAGTGGAAAGGGGCCAGGGGTTTTGATTCGGACAACCCTGGGATTGATTTGCTACACAATAATTTGTCTGGCCTTGGGCAAGCCACTCACCTCCCTGAGCCTCAGTTTCCTGAGTAAAATGTACTAGTTAACAAGTTAATACAGTAACCCAGCATGCATTGCTTTATTCCTATAATACAATCTCAGTGAGCTTGGTAATCATCCTGAAGTGTCTTCTGAAGTTTTCGCGAAGGCTCACTTTAATTTGTGCCATTTACATGCCCTCATTTAAAAACTGTGTTATTCTAAAGTACAGTCCGAAATAGCAACCTCCCACAGTGGAGAATTTGTCATCCCTGGTAAAGCCAGGCACTGCCTTGGACGTTCCCTCTCGGCCACACCAGGCCTCGGTCCTAGTTCTCTCAGGCTTCTAGCCTCCAGCTGCACCTTTTCAGCGTTGGACACCGAGGCGAACATCTTGTGTACGCGTCGGGGACTCCTGCCTGTCCTGCTTGCGTGCTGATACCTCTGCTCACCTGAGAAAGGGTGTTGTCCTCATTCCCATGGGTCTAGCTTCCCCGCCAGGAGCCTGGGTGTGCCTCGGGGTCATGTGGTAAGTCCTGTCTTACCATCTAGTGGTAATGCAGGCTCACTGGCGTGGCTGATCTAACACCCAGTGCAAGCCCAGCTTTCACCGGTGGGCCTGGAGCAGGAGAAGCACACAGGCCTGGAACCCCACGCTGCTGGGCCCCTCCACCCCCATTCTGTCCTTAACACCTGCATCAGCCACTTTGGAAATACCGTTGCTCTAGTTCAGTTCTAGGTCTAGATGTTTATGTGGCACAAATGAATTCCTAAGAACAGAAGCGTGAATTGAACACTCCTGTTTGAGGGTGTTCTCAGTTTAGGGGGGAAGTACTTGTTGATAAGACTTTGTAATGTTTCTCAAAGTAGTGTGCCACTCATTTAGTCATAGAACCGTGATCAAACTCCCGCTGTGTTGATGGGGTTTGGCCATGTCCCAGCAGAGGCTGAAGCACAGGGCATGTGCTGGGAAACAGGAAATGGGGAAAAGCAGGTTTGTTCAACTAATATCAGGGCGGAAATGGAGTGAGAGTTACCTGGCGATAGGATTCAGAGAGAATCCATTCCCATGGAAAAGACCCTGCGGATGTCTATGGGAGCATTGCCAGTAAGGCTGCATCTTGCGTTATGAGTAGGAACGAGATGTGTGGAGAGAAGGGAAAGACTTCCGGCCTCTGAATGTGTGAGCGAACGTGTGCAGACTGGTTGCACCTCGAGGCCATGTTGTAAGCACAGTGACATCTGTGCTGTCATTGACAGAGAGCTGGAGTCGGGGGTGTGCTGGAACCAGTCCCCCTCAGCTCGCAAGACTCAACTGTGCCCCACTCCTCTGGATTGGCATTCAGTGACATCATGTCTGCAGCTTGAGCTGATATCAATGGTTTGGGGCACTCCATTCCATGTCTTTGAAAAGGGATGTATTTTTTAATCTCTGTATTGTTTCTAGCAATGTTGGAATTTGGGTCATAGCTTAGGAAGCAATGGAGTTGGATGGATGAATTTCTAAGAGCCCCAAAGGGAGGCTCACGCACCAGGTTGGGTTTTGAATCCACAATGCAAAGTTCTTACCTGGTAAGGACAACTCTTCTAGGCATTTAGGAAGTGCACTGACCTCCCGGGAGCTGCAGCTTCTGGAAGATACTAGCTGGTCAGTCGTGGGCAGTTAAAGGTAAATGAATATCTGGTCATACATCACAGCAAGATGGTATTGATTAATAAGGCCCTGCTGACCCTCTAAGTCTTTGCCCTATAAATTTGGCTGTGAGAACTAATAAAACTGATAGAGTAAGCCACCAGTGCAATATTCCTGATGATCAGGGAGAAGAGAGAAAAGCCGGGCAAGTGTCACAGTCATGGAGCGGCTAAGGGCTGGAGCCTGGAGCCCAGCAGAGCAGGGTTTGATACTCTCTCTGACACTCTGAATAACCTGGGCCCCCTGAGCTTTATGCACTCATATAATGTTGGAGTACTAATTGATGTGAGGACTAAAAAATAAGGAAGTCATCATAAGTAAAGAACCCTGCACAGATCTTGGCTCTTAGAAAATACTTAAACATGGCCATAGTTAAAGTTTGAGAATTATAGTTATGGTCATAATAAACATGATTATCATCACCATGAGCCTACTCAGAGAGAAATCTGTCCCTAGATTCCTCTCTCTCTCTCCCCGTCCCTCCCTTCCTCTGTCTTCCTCTCTCCTTCCTTCTCTTTCTTGTCTTTGTTCTGTTCCCTTATCCCTTTGTCCTGTTCCTTTGTCCCAGCCACCACCAGCATCCTCTGACACCCTTTACTGCTCCCTCTCCTCAGCACCCTTTCTGCTGCTTCCACGTCTCTATGCAGAAAAACACACCGTTCTATCTGCATAACACATTTGCATGTAATTCCAGGAGTTCATTAGTAATCTGTTCAAAGTAAGTGGAGGAACTTTGGCTAAAGATTCATGTAATCAGATACTATATTAATTAAATTATATCTTTAAAAGGCTGATAGATACGTAGGATGGTCTGTATGATTTTATTCAACTAGTGCTTCATTGAGAACCTATGTAGATATAGGAGCTGAGGATGCAGAGCAAACAAAATTTCATGTAGCATTCCATCCAGTCAAAGACAATGCCAGGATGAAAGTACCGCTGAATTCCAAAATTAGGTCATAATGTTGTTCCTACTTTTTTTTTTTAATCTTAGCAAAATAGGTGCCCCACGCATTCAAGAGATGAGAAATCCATTTTAACTTTAACATTTAAAATACAAGAAGTCTAAAGAATAATGTAACAAACACATATTCCTATCACCCTGAGTTAACAAGTATATTGCTTTCAGTTTTTTAAAAAATGAAAACACAGGAAAAGATCAAATTCTCACCATCTCCTATTTTATCCTTTCTCCTGACTGCAGGCAATCATTATCAATTTCATATGATACAACAAGTTATGAGTTTGAAGCCTATTGACTCCTTTTATCTGTGGTAGAATGTTGCATCATATCAGATAATGTATTTTGTTTATCCATTTCCTAAATGATGAAGCAAATTCATTTATTTATTCTTTTCAACAGCGTCCAACAAGTGCTTATGGAGTGTTCATTCTGTCCCAAGAAAGAGAGGCTGAGTCAGTAATTGACTTTAGGGATCACTGTTGGGTAAGATAGGAAGATGGAAAACAAGGGAAGGAACTAGCTGGTTTCAGTTTGGAAGAACAAAGGGGGGCATAAGTAAAAGCTTTGCAAATAAGATAGCCTAGAAAATGTGTTCAGAAGGAATGCGAGCAAGGTCAGGTTGGAAAGAAATAGCTCTTGACTCAGAGATGTGGGATTTGAAAGTGCAGATGAGGCAAGGAGGAGGGGAGCTGAGAGTTTGGCAAGATTTGCCAGAGGAGATCATAAGATGTAGGGAGTTGAAGAATGAGTAGGAGTTTTCCAGTTAAGAAAGAGCATTCCAGACATTGAAATGTTGCCTTTATTATCCCTTGTTTAACTTCTTCCCCAATGCCCCTTGCTCCAGGTCCTTCACCTTGACACTAATAAGAATGTAAGTGCTGATTATTGCTTTCTGCCCCTCAGGTCAAGCCTACAGATAGCTAACCAGGTAGCTTTACCCCTCTTTTATGCTCAGGAGACTACATAGAACAGCTGGATTTTAATATATTGCATTTTAATCTATCCTTTAAGATTTAGAGCTCAAGCCTGCATTCTTTCTCTTTAGGTGATAGATAAAATATAAACTGCATTTTTGAAGGGATACATTTATGCCACCACTTTTTCTGGCTTACTTCCACAGGACTCCCCCTGCTGGATGAATTATCCCTCCACTTTTTCAGAGGCTAAAGGTTTCCTTTATTTGGAATCCTTGAAATTAGTCCCAATGTTCACCATTAAAGTATCAAGTTTACCACATCTTATATAATAGAAGCCTAATATGCTAAGTGTCCAACTGTTCGTTCGACCAGTTGCTATGATGAACACTGACCACCAGGAGGCAGATGCTACTACTGGTAGGTTAGTTTGCTGGTGGGATCCGGCCAATTGGGACTGGGCAAGATGGGCTGGACATGCCCTGGAGCCCGCTACACCCCCTAAACAGCCCTGATCATGCACCAGTGTGATCCTTCTGCCTATCCTGTACCCTCTCATAATTTGGGACTCCTCAGGGGATGTCCACAGACCAGGCCGAGGGACCCCACTGTGCACAAATACATGCACCAGGCCTCTAGTATTTTTAATAAGATAGTGCAAATGAATTATTGTTACTACGGCCCATGAAAGGTATTGTGACCTAGAGTTGTAGACAGTCTGATTAGGGAGAAAACATCTCCCTGATGTTTTCTCAAAAAACACACAAGAGCAGTAATGAAGTAGTACAGGGTGTGAGGTGCAGTGACCAATCCAAGTTCTTAGTTTAGCGATGAATGATTGAGAGCCAGTATGAAACGGTTCCCCTGAACAAGGGTGATGCAGGACTGAGCAGCAAAGAATCACCATACACCCCATCTTAGTTTGCTACCATAACAAAATTTCTGCACAAATAACAGTAATTTATCCTCTCATGGTGCTGGCTGGTGTGGTTTCTTTGGAGGCCACTCATGCCCTTGCAGGGTCTGCCATTTTCTAGGGCCTTTTTCCTCTGTGCACACACATCCCCAGTGTGTCCCTTCTGTGTCCGGATTTCATCTTCTCATACTGACAACAGTATGTGATTCATGTTAGTACATGTG
>PVJC01027386.1:0-23318 GCA_004026665.1 Murina feae
TGCAGCACAACCTAAGGGTCTGCAGCTGAGACAGAACTCCAATAGATCCAAACTCCAAACAACGAGGAGAAAGGCCTGCAGGTCATTTCCCCCCAGTGATACCTCCCAGTGATAACTACAACAAGACTGTGCACCCAGCTTTCAAAGGCATACAACAAGAGTATCCACCCCAGGTGATTGGGGAGGCTGAATCACTGGGTCCTATATAGGACACCTAGCACAGAAAGCCAAAATGCGGAGACTAAGAAACAGGTCACAAAAGACAGAAATGGAGAAACACAAACGACTGGATATAGAGTTCAAAACCACGGTAATTAGGTTTTTCAAGAAGTTTCTAGAGACTGCTGATAAATTTAGTGAGACCCTCGAGCATATGAAAAAGAACCAGCTAGAAATTAAGCATACACTGACTGAAATAAAGAATAATATACAGAGATTCAACAGCAGACGAGAGGATCGCAAGAATCAAGTCAAAGATATGAAATATGAAGCAAAACCCACACAGCCAAAAAAGCCCAAACAAAAAAACAAACGAAAAATCAAAAAGTATGAAGATAGTGTAAGAAGTCTCTGGGACAACTTCAAGCATACCAACATCAGAATTATAGGGGTGCCAGAAGAAGAGAAAGAGCAAGATATTGAAAACCTATTTGAAGAAATAATGACAGAAAACTTCTCCCACCTGGTGAAAGAAATGGACTTTCAAGTCTGGAAGCGCAGAGAACCACAAACAAAAGGAACCCAAGAAGGACCACACCAAGACACATCATTATTAAAATGCCAAGAGCAAAAGACAAGGAGAGAATCTTAAAAGCTGCAAGAGAAAAGAAGTTAGTTACCTACAAAGGGGCACCCATACGACTGTCAGCTGATTTCTCAACAGAAACTTTGCAGGCCAGAAGGGAGTGGCAAGAAATATTCAAGGTGATGAACAGCAAGAACCTACAGCCAAAATTACTTTACCCAGGAAGGCTATCATTCAGAATTGAAGGTCGGATAAAGAGCTTCACAGACAAAAAAAAGCTAAAGGAGTTCATCACCACCCAATCAGTATTATATGAAATGCTGAAAGGTATCCTTTGAGAAGAGGATGAAGAAAAAGTAAAGATAAAAATTATGAACAACAAATACATATCTATCAACAAGTGAACCTAAAAATCAAGTGAATAAGAAATCTGAAGAACAGAATAAACTGGTGAATAGAATAGAATCAGAGGCATAGAAAGGGAATGGACTGACAATTTTCAGGGGTAAAGGGTGTTGGGGGTGCGGGAAGAGAATGGACAATGATCGTACACCTATGAATGCGGACAGTTGGGCGGGGGACAGAGGGTGGGGTGGGAAATGGGAGGAGGGTAGCTATGGGGGGAAAAAAGAGGAACAACTGTAATAATCTGAACAATAAAGATAAATTAAAACCAAAAAAAAAAGAAAAAAGATACAGAAGAGCTGCACAAATTACCAAACCTAACCTACCCAACATATCCTATGTAATAAAAAGGGAATGTGGAAATTGACCATCTCTCTGCTACAAAGATGGAAGCGCCCACGCACAGCAGAGGTGGGGTTTCCGTAACACATGGTGGCTACACCCACAGTGAAGGTCAAGTTCCTGAAATGAGCCTTAATGAGCAATCTGCAGGGACCTAAGGCTGTGCGCACCCCCCCCCCCCCCCCAATGGAGCTTGACAGAGAACCTCAGGCTATGCCCTCCACCCTGGCACCAGGCCAGGGAACCTAAGGCCATGCCCTCCGCCCAGCAGGGCTTGACGGGGGACCTCAGGCCATGCCCCTGACCTGGCAGGGCTTTACGGGGACCTCTGGTTGCATGCCCTGCCCCAGCCCTGGCACAAGGCCAGGGGACCCGAGGCCATGCTGCCCGCCCTGGAGCAAGGCTGGGAACCTGAGGCTGCACCCCCAACCCAACAGGGTTTGGTGGGGGACCTCAAGGTGTGCCCTCCCGCCCCAGTGCTGAGCTGGAGGACCTCAGGCTGCTTCCCCCACCCCGGCGCAAGGCCAGGGGACTGCAGGCTGCACCTCCCACACAGTAGGGCTTGACGAGGGGCCTCAGGCCATGCCCCCACCCTGACACTGGGCTGGGGGACTTGAGGCCATGCCCCCTGCCCCAGTACCAGGCCAGGGGACCTGAGGTCGCGCCCCCCGCCCAGCAGGGCTTGATGGGGGACCTCAAGGTGCGCCTCCCGCCCCGGTGCTGGGCCAAGGAACCTCAGGCTATTACCCTCGTCCCAGCGCCAGGCTGGGAGACCTCAAACCACGCCCCCGGCTGGCAGGGCTTTACAGGGGACTCAGGCCGCACCCCTCACTTGGCAGGGCTTGACAGGGACCTCAAGGCACACCACTTACCCAGCAGAACTTGATGGGGGACCTTGGGCCATGTCCCCTGCCCAGGCTCGGGCTGGGGGACCTCAGGCCACACCCCCTATCCTGGTGCTGAGCCAAGTGACATGAGGCTGTGCCCCCCGCCTGGTGGGGCTTGACAACGGTGGGACTGGTCGGGTCTGGATCTAGCCCAATGGGGAGGGAGTGGCCGGGTCTGAGTCTCATGTGATTTTAAGGTACACGTGGGTGAGTGAGGACTTGACTCTGGGTCACGTGGTGTGCCCCAGATTTTGACAGTAGGAAGATTTTCATATACATTTTACTAATTTTCTTTCACCTCTGACACTTCTATTATAGAGAAAGGGCAAATAGCAATATTAAAATATTTCCTCTAATTAATCCCCTTTTAATGTGCACAGATTTCCTGCACTGGGCCACTAGTATATGTATAACACTACACTCAGCAAGTGTAGAATAGATACTATTTTCAGACATTTATAAAAATTGACCATATGCTGGGCCATAAAAGCGAAGTTCAACAAATTCAAAAGGTTAATATAATAAAAAGCATGTTTTCTTATCAAAGTGGATTTAAGCTATAAATTAATAACAAAATAGTACCTAGAAAACCATCCTTTGTTGGAAATTAAGAACCATACTTTTATTTTTATATAATTTTATGGATTTCAGAGAAGGGAGAGGGAGAGAGAGAGAGAAACATCAATGATGAGAGTGAATCATAGATCACTTGCCTCCTGCACACCACCTACTGGGGATCAAGCCCATAACCCGGACATGTGCCAGAAGAGGAAATGAATCATGACCTCCTGGTTCATAGGGTGACATTCAACCACTGAGCCACACCAACCAGACAGACCCAACTTTTTTAAATAACCCGTGAGTCTACAAGAACTTGCAGTAAAAGCTAGAAATTATTTTGAATTGAAAGATAATAAACAATGTGACCCAACAAACCTTTGGATGGCTATACTCATGCTCAGAAAGCAATTAATACCGTTAAATACACATATTAGAAAAAAAATCAACCATCTTGAAACATTAGAAAAATTTTAAAGTTTACCAAAAAAGTAGACAAGGATAATAAAAGAGAATAAATGAATGAAATAGAAAACATACAGAATAGCCTATATCAGAGATGAAAAGTGGTACATTAACTATAAAACATAAATCATATTTCATTGAAAAATGAGGATACCGGAGGCACTGATCACACTACAACTATAAAACAAGTGTTACTTGCCAAATAAAATGAACTTTCAGATATTATCATCATAGATCTAAGTATCTTTTGAATGTAAACTAACTACAAACCTAAACAGTCCACACACCTATGTTCTTTAGGGAGCTGAACACATTTCTGATAATCTAAAGGAGTAACAGCAATAGAAACAATGTATCAATAGAGCAGAGGTTAAAATACCTTTTCTGTAAATGGCCAAATAAACTAGAGGCCTGATGCACAAACATTTGTGCACTGTGGGGGGAGGGGGGCAGGAATGGGTAGTCCCCATCCCAGCCTGTGCCCTTTCTCAGTCTGGGAACCTTCAAGAGATGTCCACCGGCTAGCTTAGGCCTGCTCCTCGGGCGACTGGGCCTAAGGTGGCAGTAAGACATCCCTCTGGCAGCCTGGGAGCCCTTGGGGGATGTCCACTTGCCAGCGGGGAGCAGGCCTAAGCTGCAGTCGGACATCCTTAGCGCGGCTGAGGAGGTGGGAGAGAGTCCCACCACCACTGCTGTACTGGCAGCCGTCAGCCTGGCTTGTGGCTGAGCAGAGCTTCCCCGGTGAGAGTGCACTGACCACCAGGGGGCAGCTCCTGTATTGAGCGTCTGCCTCCTGGTGGTCAGTGTGTGTCAGTCCCAGTTGTTCTGCTGTTAGGGTCAATTTGCATATTACTCTTTTATTATATAGGATATTTTCGCTTTGCAGGCCATACAGTCTCTGTCACAACTACTGAATTCAGCCATAAATACCATATTTTCCGGCATATAAGATGACTTTTTAACCCAGGAAAATCGTCTCAAAAGTCAGGGGTCATCAATGGAGCGGGACGGAGACCGCAAATGTCTCTGGTCGGCTCCTTTTTGTGCTGCATACAGTCTCCATCCGGACTTTTTAACCCAGGAAAATCTTCTCAAAAGTTGGGGATTGTCTTATTCGCTCAGTCATCTTATACACCAGAAAATACGATAATACATAAACAAAACAACATGACTGTGTTCCAATATATATGATTTAAATTTCACACATCATTTGTTATGAAATATTTTTAATCAACAATTTAAAAATGTAAAAACTATTCTTAGCAAGCAAGCTGTACAAAAAACTAGGTGGTAGATTCCTCAGTAAGTTAAATATAGAATGATTTAACAATTCTTCTAAATATATATAAAAGAACTGAAAAACAAGACAGGTGTTCAAACAAAAACCTGTACATAAATGTTCACAGCAAAGCTATTAACAATAGCCAAAAGGTAGAAACAACTCAAGTATACATCAATACATGAATGGATAAAGAAAATACAATATCCTATATAATAAAAGCCTAATATGCTAAGTGTCCAGTTGTCCATTGAACCAATTAAAGCATTATATGCTAGTGATATGCTAAGGATGCTCATGATAAGGACATTATGACATGCAATGATCACCAGGGGACAGAGAGTCGACTAGTCGACCAGTCACTATTACATGTACTAACCACCAGGGGGTAGACACTCCGAACCGGTAGGTTAGCTTGCAGCTGGGGTCTGGCCAATCGTGTCTGAGCAAGACAGGCCAGAAATACCCTGGAGCCCTCCCACGGCTCCTCCCAGGCTGGCCAACCTCCCGTGTTCCTCCCTGGCCTCAATTGTGCACCCGTAGAGTCCCTTGGACCTGGCCTGTCCCCTCTCGCCATCCGGGACTCCTCGGGCATGTCGGAGACCTGGTTTCAACCCGATCCCACAGACCAGGCTGAGGGACCCCACTGGTGAACCAATTCCCGCACCAGGCCTCTAGTATCCAGATAATAAAATATTATTCAGTCAAAGGAATGAAGTACTGATATATCCTATAACAGAGATGAACCCTGAAAACATTATGCTAAGTGAAAAGAAGCCAGACATAAAAGCCCTCACATTGCATGATTCCAGTTATATGAAACTAGAGGTCCAGTGTACAAAATCGTGCAAAATAGGCCTTCCTTCCCCCAGTTGCCAGGAACCGGCTTCCCTCTGGCACCCAGGACCCAGGCTTCCCTCGCAGCCCCAGTTTCATCCAGAAGGTTGTCCAGAAGGACATCTAGTCTAATTAGCATATTACACTTTTATTATTATAGAAGATATCTAGCTAAAGTAAGCAAATCCATGGATACAGAAAGATTTGTGGTGACCAGGGTCTAGAGGGAAAGGGGAATGAAAGGGGAATTAAGGAGTCACTACTTAACTGGGAAGAGTTTTCTGGTTGGCACCATGAAGGAGATTCTCAGCCAGTTATCAGTGATCACTGCACTGTATTGTATATGTACTTAATGCTACTTCACTGTACACTTTAAATTGGTACATATTGTTATGTGTACTTTATCACAATTTTTAAAAACTTAGAGCATTGGCTGTGCACCACAGGGTTGTGGTTTGATTCCTACCCATCCTTTCTTGGGGTGCTTGTGGGAGGCATCAATTGATGTGTGTGTCTCTTTTACACTGATATTTCCTTCTCTTTCTCTCTTTCTTTTTTCCTCTTCCTCTTCCTCTTCCTCTCTCCCCACCCTCTCCCACTCCCTCCCTTCCACTCTCTCTAAAAATCAATGGGAAAAAATATCCTTGAATGAGGATTAACAACAAAAAGCAAAAATAAAAAAAATTGGGACAAACAAATAAAAAGTGGGATTGGCCCAAAGGCCATTATTTTACTAACCTGTAAATTAGAGCATCAAAAGAAAGTTCAACATGCAAATGAAAGTTCAGTTCATGTATAGGATAAAATCAAGAGAGGTAAAAAAGACATAAATAGAACTTCATTGCCATCTATTGGTCAATGAAGGAAATAATGAAAACTTAATTTGAAGGAAAATTTTAAGACTTAATTTCTAACTTCCTGATTGTTCAACTTGTACTGAACACCACCACGATCAACGGCAGAAAAAAAGATGGGCCCTGGTCGGGTGGCCTGGATGGTTGGAGTGTCAACCCATACACCAAAATGTGGTTTGATTCTGGGTCAGCGCATATACCTAGGTTGCAGGTTTGAACCCCGGTCAAGGTGCATAAGAAAGGCAAGTGAACAATGTTTCTGCCTCACATTGATGTTTCTCTCTCTCAAACCAATAAACATATCCTTGAGTGAGAATTTTTTAAAAAGCAACACAAAAAAAGATGGGGAGCTCCATATCCCACATGACAGATAACTCTACAGAAAATATTCGTGCAAGGGGCTCAGCCTCCACTGCCGAGGTGGCTTTGTCCGGAAGGATATCCGATCTAATTAGCATATTACGCTTTTATTATTATACATGGGGGAGGGTTGACGACCATGCCATATATTACGGGATAGGTGCCCTGATGATGATAAGAAAAAATCTACACTAAACCAGCAAGGTAGATATTTTCTATTATGGTAGTTTGACCAAGAACATCGATTCATGTGACCAATGTAGCAAATCACTCAAATTAGACTTTGGCTTTCTCACTTATGACGCACAAAGATTTATTGCTCCCATTGTAACATTTATACAAAATGTATGCAAGTTATTTTAGGGGACAATAAAGTAAGAAATTAAAAACTATTATGAGCACTTTAATAAGCAAGGCAGCAAGAGAGTCAGAAAGTTTATTTTAAAGAGCAATATAATTTTTTGTTGAATGATTTTTACCTTGAATTTAGGAACAAATCTAGTAAACTCCTGATGCCAATTGTTAAGTGTAGAAGCAGGTGAAATTATTAAGAAAGGTCCCCAAATGTTCTCTCTCTGAAACAGAAAAACTGAGTTAGCAAACTGCAGGAAACTGAAGATATTTAATTCAAAATTATAATTAACTACAAGAGCAGTTTAAGAATAGGAAGTACATTGTAACAAGAGAAATGATGTTTATTCCAACATATAGGTACACTCAATAATATTCTATATTAATAATAACCCAGGAAGGAAGTTGCTCATACACACCTTGAGGAAAAAATAGCAAGCAGTTACTGCCCTCCCCATCCACCTCTTATAGGTCCTAAGTTATATCATTCACAAAGCACTTAGAACATACTGACTTTATGTGTTGCTTTCCCCTGTGCTAGATGATCATATAATTTTACTATTATCTAAAGCTTTTGCTTTTTTCAAAATGGTTTTACACATATTTTCTCATTTAATTTTTAAGAAGTTTTCAGAAGTAGAAACAACCTTAAAGAGTTAAAGTGAAGTCAGGTCAAAGAAGTTACATGAATTGTCTAAGTTTATACTGCCAGTAAAAGTGTAGAATTGAGATATGAACTCAGGTCCTCTGATCTAACCATACATTGTCTTTGCCACCACACTGGTGGTTTTCAAATGAGGGTGGAGGTGGTGGAAGAGGTTGCCAAACCATACATGCTCAAAAATTGTCCTATTCTTCTTGGGAATCAAAACGTTTCACTACATTATGTTACGCTGTAAAGGCTTTGAAAGCAAGGGGCAAACGCTACTATTTTGATATGCTACAGAGCCTAAGATAGTGCTTGATAATGGTTGATTCTCAATAGAAAATGACCCTAGGATCTAGAGAGAGAAAAGTAGAAAGACAGCATCTACCTACCTCAGCCAGATGGGCAAGGAGGGCAATACTCTGTACTGTTTTACCAAGGCCCATTTCATCTGCGAGAATGCCATTAATACCCTGGAAAAATAAAACACATGGTTAATACTTCTCACATTCCATCATACAGGGTTCAAAAAGGACTAACGAAAATGTTAAACTTGTTCAAACAAATGTGACTAGAGATTCCAAGCTTCAGCACTTTATACACTGCTGTAATGATTCATTTGCCAACTCCACAGCTTCAACTGTGAATCATGAATCCAGTTTTTTTTTTTTAGCTAATCTAATCCAGGCACAGAAGCAAGCAACCAATTACCAAGACCACCGAAGACAAAATATACATATAATACAAATATTTTCCAATAAATTCTCCAGGTTAAAAATACAGAGACATTATTTTTACTCTTGCCAAAGAATAAAGCTTTGTAAAGGAATGAAATCTAAAACATTATTTTGTGCTTATTTCACAATATATTGAACCAATGACTAGGAAAACAGGTAACAAGTGAAAGCATAATTCTAAAATTTACCTGTTCATAGAGATTTGCTAACCAATTCATGCCTTTCAGTTGATAACCTTTTAATTTGCCATTAAAAATTGTGGGCTGTGGAATATCCTCACCAGCCCGGATAGACGGATTTGCCAGGCTGTAACTCTCCCCAAACCCACTGCCAGACTTGTTTGCTGCCCGTAGGGCAGCTGCTCGACTTTCTTTTGCATCTTCATCAAATGACCTGGTCTGGAAAATAAAAATTTATTAGAAGAAAAATGTAACATCTCTTTTGGGCCAATTGAAACAAAATGACTGATGATATAATATACTGTAAAATAAAATATCATATATATAAAACATAATACATTAAAGTAGATTACTAATATTTTTAAATGAATTTAACAATTATATTAAAAATATACTCTTAATGGACTGACACTAATCCTTATATATGATTACTTGCTTCATCAAGAAATTTATTGAAGTTTTAATATATTTATATTTTTAATTACATTTATTGATTTTAGAGAGAGGAAGGGTGAGAGAGAAAAAAACATTCATTTTTTGTTCCACTTATTTATACATTCTTTGGTTGCTTCTTTGTATGTGCCCTGACCAGAGACTGAACACCCAAACTTGGCATAACAGAACTACACTTTAACCAACTGAGTTACCTGACCAGGGTCTAAAATTTATTAAAAATTTTTAAAATACATTTTTATTGATTTTAGAGAGGAAGGGAGATATAGAAACATCAATGATGAGAATCATTGATTGGCTGCCTCCTGTATTGGGGATCAAGCCATGTGCCCTGGCTGGGAATTGAACCATGACCTCCTGGTTCATAGGTAGGCACTCAACAACCGAACCAGATGGTCTTATTAAAGTTTTGGTATAAAATTTGGTTGGTTGGGACTGATGGAAAGGTCGATTTTGTGTCTATCCTTGACTTGTACCCACCCTACTGAAATTATATATGGGTTCCTAGGCAGTCTATTAAACTGTTTTCGAGGGAAACGAGTAAAATCGGATCCACCAGGGAGACTGTCAATGGACATGAGGAAACATACCTTGGAACCGGCAAAAATAAAAATGTTTTACATCGTTGTCATGTGTGTGCCACTCATAAACTACGCAGTGAAACGCGGTACATGTGCAAGTTTTGTAATGTACCCCTGCACAAAGGAAAGTGTTTCAAACTCTACCACACAGTGGCAGGAAAATGCCCGCTACAAAGTGTTAATTCAATCTAACTGGAATGTCTTCCTTACTTCATTAAGTATCACTATATTGTGAATAACAAATTATTACTGAAGTGAATGAAGGTACTAACTTATCAGTTTTCTTAAGGCATAATATAGCTCGCTTAACAAACAAAAATGTGGTATTTTCTAATGCATTTCCTATTGTGTTTCACATGATTTCTTGAGAGAATGAAAAATAGGCAAATTTCCTAACTTCAATCAACAAACTCCTGAAGCTTAAATATACGAAGGCTCATTTTCCACCTTTCCTCAATCACTTACAGATACTTGCCAATGTTTTCAATAGAAAATATGATTAAGACTAAAAGAACACCCAAGTAGAAGGTTTGTGGGTTATTTCCAGGGCCCATTATAGTGTATCTTTTCATTTTTAAGACTCACCCGAGCTTGATGAATATGGTAAGCATTTTCAGCATTCTTCAGGGCCTGGGCTTTGAAATGGTTACTATCTGAAAAGGAAAACTTATAGATTATCTACCTCATTAATTGGCCTCATTCAAAGATGCAATGCATATCAACATGTTTGGATCAGCGACTGCCCCATTTTACTTATCCCTTGGTTCATAGAGGATGAGGGAGCATAAAGGCTCAAATTAAGTATTTGACACAGCTAAGGAAGTTACAATGGAGGCAGAGGGCTGCCATGGTCTCCCATAACCAAAGCGCAGCACAAAAAAATCACCAGGAGCCCTGGCTGGGTGACTCATTTAGTTGGAGTACTGTCCTGCACACAAAAAGGTTGTAGATTCAATTCCCAGTCAGGGTACATACTAGGTTGTGGGTTTGATCTCCAGTTGGTGTGTGTGCTGAAGGCAACTGATTGATGATTTTCTCTCACACATTGATGTTTCTCTCTCTCTCTCTCTCTCTCTCTCTCTCTCTCTCTCTCTCTCTCTCCCCCCCCTCCCTCCTTCCCTCCCTCCCTCCCTCCCTCCCTCCCTTCCTCCCTCTTCCTCTCTCTAAAATCAGTAAATATATATCCTCAGGTGAGGATTTTTTTTTTTAATTGCCAGGAGATTGAGCTCATCTCCTAACTCTGGGTTTCTTGCATGAAGCAATGTCAAAGCCAAAATAAGACAACAAGGATTCAAAATTGTGATATATTTATGCCAGGTGAAATTATTCCAAAAGAAGAAATACAGACACATGTAACCTCCAAGATACTCTGAAGCACCCCCATTTCTCTTTTACTCTTAGCTCAACATGACTTTGATCACTATTCTCTGTATAATTCCTCTCAAACTCCATCCCTATGCCTCCCTCCCGTGTTCACAAAAATACTAAAACTGAAAAGTCTCTTTCTCATGCCTGACTTGCATCACCAACAACCTTACGTGAGAGATGATGTTCCTTCTGAGACATGCTCACTGAATTCTTCTAATTTAATACCTTCTATTTCTACTAATGTATAAGAACACATAAAATATTCCCAAACTTATAAGCTCATATAACCTGACTCTTTCCTTTTCAAATTCTTGAATAAAAGTTTTATATTCTTACTTTATATAAATACTCAACATTTTTCCTACGCTGGTATAATAAATTCCCCTTTATTGATCAATATTACCTATCAGTTAAGACAAAAGTTGCAAGAACTAATCATGTGTATAACCTTACATATGAAAAAATGAAAGGTATCTGCTTCCTATAACTTCTGTTTTGGGACTCACCATAATCCTCCTGTGTGATGTTAACTACCACCCCTCCACCAATGTCAATTTGTCTCTGGATAGAACTGTCTTCCAGTTTCCTTAGGATTTCCTCCTGGATCCCATCATGACCCATGTCTCGTTTGCGACTCATAAAATGGGCATACAACTCTGTCTGGGTGATTAGGAAGTTCAGTTTCCGCTGTTGCCTCTTGGCCTAAACAGGAAAAACAATGAAGTGAAAAGAGTCACACCATTAATCACAAACCAAGAGGTAGTCAACAAAATTCACCAAACCTATATATAGTTTGCAATGTAATTCCTTTATAAATTCTTTATCATTAGAAAGGTGAAAACTGCTAATGAAAAACTATAATAATCAAGTTCTGGTATTAAACACAAATAATAAAACCTCCATTTATAGTCTAATAGTACTCTGTATTTTCCTCTCCTTTATAATATGAAATCTTTCTCCATTTGGCTTCTGTCTAAAATGTTTATTTCTGCCCTAGCCGGTTTGGCTCAGTGGACAGAGTGCCTGCCTGTAGACTGAAGAGTCCTGGGTTCCTGTAGACTGAAGAGTCCTGGGTTCGATCCCAGTCAAGGGCACATGCCTGGTTGCATTAAGTCTTGATCCCCAATCAATGATCCTCTCTCATTGTTGATGTTTCTATCTCTCTCTCCCTCTCCCTTCCTATCTGAATCAATAAGAATGTATTTAAAAATAAATAAACAAATAAATAAAATGTTTATTTCTGCCGAGCCTGTGTGAATCAGTTGGTTGAGCATCAGCCCATGAACCAGGAGATCACATGCCCAGGTTGTGGGCTCAATCCCCCGTAGGAGGCATGCAGAAGGCAGCTACCTGATGTTTCTATCTCTCTTACCCTCTCCCTTCCTCTCTTTGAAATCAATAAAAACATATTTAAAAATAAATAAATACATAAAATAAAATGCTTATTTCTTTACTATATTGCTTTTTTATAGTGGCACTGAGACAGCAACTAAATTCAAGCTACATATTTTATTTCATAACCTGGGTGGTAAAAACATTTGTATAGCTTCATTATATTAAAAAATGTAAATGTGTCAAAAGCTCTTTTTTATCACCATAAGGCAAAGTGCTAGGAGCTATAAATTATTCTAGAGGTCAATGCAGAAAGTATTTGAGAAGAATAAGCCAATCAAAGGAAGAAAATGCTGACAAAGACAACATATAGCTTATGTGTGATGATAGTTACAAAATATGGTTATAAACCAAATACATGCTCACAAACACATACTTTCTTTTTAACTGTAAAAAGCTAATACAAAGTGCCTCTGAAATAACCTGGTAAGGAAAATAACCATTGTGTCAATAAATAAAGTTATTCATCAAACAAACAGTAAAATGAGCAAACAAATACCATAAAGGTCAAATAATATGAAATATAGCACACACAACAAATACAAAACTAAAGTCAGTTTTCATTAACTATTTTATTGAAAAATTCCTACGAATTGTATGTGACTTATCCTTAGATCTACTTTCTTTTTTTTCATCTTTATTGTTCATATTATTACAGTTGTTCCTCTTTTTCCCCCCCATAGCTCCCCTCCTCCCATTTCCCACCCCACCCTCTGTCCTTACCGCCCCCTGACCTCATCCATAGGTGTACGATTATTGTCCATTCTCTTCCTGCACCCCCAGCACCCTTAACCCCTGAAAATTGTCAGTCCACTCCTTCTATGCCTCTGATTCTATTCTATTCACCAGTTTATTCTGTTCATCAGATTTTTTATTCACTTGATTTTTAGATTCACTTGTTGATAGATATGTATTTGTTGTTCATAATTTTTATCTTTACTTTTTCTTCTTCCTCTTTTCAAAGGATACCTTTCAGCATTTCATATAATACTGGTTGGGTGGTGATGAACTCCTTTAGCTTTTTTTTGTCTGTGAAGCTCTTTATCTGACCTTCAATTCTGAATGATAGATTTGCTGGGTAAAGTAATTTTGGCTGTAGGTTCTTGCTGTTCATCACTTTGAATATTTCTTGCCACTCCCTTCTGGCCTGCAAAGTTTCTGTTGAGAAATCAACTGACAGTTGTATGAGTTGTCCCCTTGTAGGTAAGTAACTGCTTTTCTCTTGCAGCTTTTAAGATTCTCTCCTTGTCTTTTGTTCTTGGCATTTTAGTTATGATGTGTTTTGGTGTGGTCCTTCTTGGGTTCCTTTTGTTTGTGGTTCTCTGCGCTTCCTAGACTTGGAAGTCTATTTCTTTCACCAGGTGAGGGAAGTTTTCAGTCATTATTTCTTCAGATAGGTTTTCAATACCTTGCTCTCTCTCTTCTTCTGACACCCCTATAATTCTGATGTTGGTACGCTTGAAGTTGTCCCAGAGACTCCTTACACTATCTTCATATTTTTTAATTCTTTTTTCTTTTGGCTTTTCCCGCTGGGTGGGTTTTGCTTGTTCATATTTCATATCTTTGACTTCATTCTTGCGATCCTCTCATCTGCTATTGGATCTCTGTATATTATTCTTTATTTCAGTCAGTGTATGCTTAATTTCTAGCTGGTCCTTTTTCATATCCTCGAGGGTCTCACTAAACTTATCAGCAGTCTCTAGAAAATTCTTGAAAAACCTAATAACCATGGCTTTGAACTCTATATCCAGTCGTTTGTGTTCCTCCATTTCTGTCATTTGTGACCTGTTTCTTAGTCTCCGCATTTTGGCTGCTTGTTGATAGAGTGGCTTTCTGTGCTCGGTGTCCTATAGGGCCCAGTGATTCAGCCTCCCCAATCACCTGGGGTGGACACTCTTGTTGTACGCTTTTGAAGGCTGGGTGCACAGTCTTGTTGTAGTTATCACTGGGAGGTATCACTGGGAGGAAATGACCTGCAGGCCTTTCTCCTCGTTGTTTGGGGTTTGGAACTTTTGGAGTTCTGTCCCAGCTGCAGACCCTTAGGTTATGCTGAAGGCAGGCAAGTGCACAGTTTGGGTGGGGTTGTAGGTGGGGTGGGGCGGGGTCTCAGAATCACCGAGGCGGAGCAACCCACAATGGCTGCCCCTCCACTGTCTCTGCAGCTTCTCCCGGATTTGGCACCTCCAAACCCTGGGGTCTGCGCGTCTCTGAGTCCCCGAATCTCGAATCTCAGCGTCAGTGATAGCTGCGAAGAGCACTGCTACAATGCCACTGGTTTTCCGCCCCGTTGCCCAACAGCCCCCATCACATTCAGTGCGACCCCAGAGTTTATAATCTCCTTCCAAGCTGCCGCTTCAGTTCTACACATCCGTACCTCTTCATTTTGGCGCCAGGAGCTTCTACTCAGTCTCACTGCACTCCTTCTTTTGCCTTCTAGTTGTAAAGTTTCCCCTCCCTTGGTTCTGGAGGATGGCCGTTTATCTGTATAGTTGTATTTTTATAATGTAGTTGTGGAGGCTGCGCATTTAGGTATATACCTCATGCCGCCATCTTGGTTCCCCTCTAGATCTACTTTCCCCAAAGAAATACAGCAGTAATGTAAGGAACAAGACAAAGAAAAACCCAAGTTCCAAAGTAAGCCACATAAAACTATTTTTTTAAAGAGTTTTATAGTATTTAAGCCAGATTCAAATTAGAAGAAAATCTGAAAGTTTGAGAAAACACTGAGCTTATTTTTCATAACAAATATAATGCTCATGATACAAAGCTAAAGTACAGTCAAAAAAACCTTTCTAAAACTAAAACAAAACAGAGTAATGTCCAGGTCCTAGCTGGTTTGGCTCAGTGGATAGAGCGTTGGCTTGTGAACTGAAAGATCCCAGGTTCGATTCTGGTCAAGGGCACATGCCAGGGTTGGAGACTCGATCCCCAGTGTGGGGTGTGCAGGAGGCAACCGATCAATAATTCTCTCTCATCATTGATGTTTCTATCTCTCTCCCTCTCCCTTCCTCTCTCTGAAATCAATAAAAAAATATTAAAAAAAAAAGAGTAATGTCAACTTAAAGAAGGCAACTACTAATGAAACTAAAAGGAACAATAAGTATCCAACAAAAATAGTTTTATTTCAAAAGTTCCAAGAAAAAGACACACAACTCAACATAACTGTAAATGAAACTGTTATCAGTTAGCTATCAACATAATTATAATTGGGCCAATGTCTCACAAACCTAGATCATAATAAGCCAAGTCGCTTATAAACTTTAAGATCTGTGACTCTTTTTTAAAATTACATTTTATTGATTTTTTACAGAGAGGAAGGGAGAGGGATAGAGAGTCAGAAGCATCGATGAGAGAGAAACATCGATAGCTGCCTCCCACACACTCCCCACTGGGGATGTGCCCGCAACCAAGGTACATTACCTTGACTGGAATCGAACCCGGGACCCTTGAGTCCGCAGGCTGACGCTCTATCCACTGAGCCAAACCAGTTAGGGTCTGCTGACTAACTCTTAACTGCCTCTAAACTCAGTAAGTATTCCCAATAGCATCAAATGTTTATTAATTCAATAATAATGTATGTTCATCTTGCAAGCAAAGATAAAAGTTACCCAGGGGACTTAAATGAACAGGGCAAAATCCATATTCTTTCTTAAAGGCATGATAAAGGAGGGAAGATCAAAAGTTCAGGACAGGTTACACAGCTCTGCCTGGCAATACTATCTATACTGAAATAAAACATCCAATCCTTTGAATCCCTTCTTTCTCAGACCTCAACTTTCCTTCCATTCATACCAACTGGTTTCCCAAAGGGAACACAGTAACTTTGTCCTCTTATTCTCCCCTCTTCCTTCCCTAAACAATATACTCAACCAACATCAGACTTAGCAAGAGTACTAGCTGCAGTTTAAAACAGCAAAGTAGGTTAGAAGGTGGGTCTCCGAAAACTGGGCTAGTTGTCCATTGTCCCTATCTGGTCCTAAATTTGGCAAACTGCCCTGATCTTCTAACAAATCAAAACTGCAGCCAGCACCTGGAACCAAGCCAAGATAAGCTGTAAGCTAATTCCTTTTACTTTCATTCTTTTTTCTTCTTTCTCACTCTTTTTTTGATCCTCTAGAAATATACAAAGAAATACGCTGCAAAGAATATAAGAAATTGGAATAAAAGAGAGGTTAAGGCCAAAGAAGAGGGCCTTATTGAAAGAATCTATCTAATAAAAGAGTAATATGCAAATTAACCATCACTCCGAGACACCTAAGCCATGACCACCAGCCAAGTCACACCCACCAGCCAATCAATATGCAAATTAACCCACCTAAGCTGGTGGCCGGCAGCCACAGAGCTAGAGTAAACAGGAGGCTTCCATGAGGCCAGCTGGACCTCTGCTCAAGGCAACATAGTTTCAATTATAGAAGCCAGAGGGCTGAAGCAAACAGGAGGCTTCCTTGCCTGACTAGGCCTCTGCTCAAAGCAACAAAGTTTCAATTACAGAAGATAAATAAGCCCCAGAAACCTGATTCCAGCCAGCGTCGCTGGGACACTGGGTCAATGGGAGCTGTGGGCAGCCTTAAAACTGCTCTCAGCCCCTCACCCAGGCTGGCAGATACCCCAGTAGGGACCCAAACCCTGAAGGGACTGTGGGCAGCCTGAAAACAGCCCTCGGCCCCTCACCAAGCTGCCCAGGCACCCCAGTAGGGACCCGAACCCTGAAGGGGCTGTAAGCAGATTGAAAACAGTCCTCAGCCCCTCCAGGCTGGCCACACCCCCATGGGGTGAGGGTCCCCACTGGGGGACTTGGCCAACCTGCAAATAGCCATCTGCCCCTCATCCAGGGTGGTCAGGCACGCCAGCAGGTGGACATCCCCCGAGGGGTTCCAGACTGCAAGAGGGCACAGGCTGGGCTAAGGGACACCCCCCACCACCGAGTGTAGAAATTTTTGTGCACTGGGCCCCTAGTAAGAATATAATTGGTTTTCTGGACTAAAATCACCATCCTCAAAACATCCTTAAAACATTTTTATACAACTTCATTGATTAGATTTACAAATTCTGAAATGCATTCAATATCTTAATATGGCTGCAGCAATTAGGATTTTCAAAATATTATGCTACTTTCCTACCTCTCGCATTTCCTCATCCAACTTCCGTTGCTCTAAGGCTTCCTTTTCAGCCCGCTTGCGGTGTTCCTTCTCCACCTTCTCGTACTTCTTCCAGTACAGAAGCATCTCCTTGGTAAGGCGGCGGGCACGAGGCAAGGTCTCCTTACAGTTCTTCTGGGCCTGCAAGGCGGCTCGACGTACCTCCTTCATGCACTGGTGGGCAAGCTGCAAATAACAGCGTCATCACAATGGCGGACCCAACACAACGTCACTGCTCCCTAGGCTCCAAACCACAGCATTCCTCTGTCCATTCAGTGCACAGAGTCCTTCTACGGCCACATCTCTTTCTCCCCCAAACTGATTAACATCCCTGTACTGTACTATGATACAGTTTTAGACCTTGAGGTAGTATCAGGGATGAGAAATCTGTAGATAAAATGCCTTAGAAAATTAAAAATATATATATAATGATCTGAGATGTGCTAGGAAGTTACCAAGTGCTATCACACACAATAATAAAACCTATCAATGCTTATTAAATGTTAAGCACCCACCTAAATTTAATACACATTAAGCTAACTCATTCTTCACAAAACCCCTATGAAGTTAGTATTATCATCATCCTCATTTCATAAATGAGGAAACTGAGGATGAGTGATTAACTAGCTCAGGGAAATACAACGAGGAACATTACCTCACCTAATCCTCATGACTCTCAAAGGAAGTTGGGTTACTCCCCTCGAAGGGAAGGTATTAATATAATCATTTCTTAGATGAAGAGACTGAATGCAGAAAGATTCTGTGGTCTGCCCAGGGAATTAAGAATAGGCGAAGATCTTACAAAAAAAGTTCAAGAATGTCAAACTATAGCAAAAAAGGTTCAAATACCAGAAATATGAGGAAGAACAATGTTATTTATAAAATTGATTGAGAACATTTAGATACTCTCTTAGGTACTGTCAGGTTTATTATCAATAGGTCACAAGAGACAGGAACAGCAATTATGTATACAAAGAACAAGAGCACATTCCAGCATAACATAAAATGGAAAATAGAAAGCTACAATTTTACCTTTCGGCTATTGGTGAGAAACAGGTTACGAGCTGAAGCTTTCTGCTTGTTGGCCTAAAATATTTAAAAAACAATTATTTCATTTAGGATTCCTTTTTAAGAAGATATTATGTACTGACATTGTCTTTTATTCAACTTGAGGATTAAAAATAAAGCATCATCCTGGCTGGTTTGGGTTAGTGATTAGAGTGTCAGATTGAAGGGTCCTGAGTTCAATTCTGGTGAAGAGCATGTACCTCAGTTGCAGTTCAATCTGCGGCCCCAGTAGGGTGGCATGCAGGAGGCAACCAAAAAGAAAAGCATCAAATGCAGCATATTGAAATACACTGCTGACTCAAGAACCACATATAAACCTAATAAATTAGCATTAAAAATAGTAAGCTAGTGCTGTCACTGCCTGAGAGTCTTCTGTACACTTTTGGAACGAATTTAAGTTATGTTGAAGGCTGGAAGTAAAGTAGGAAAATGTAACACCATATCCTAACTCTAACATCACCCTGATTAAAATACACTGCTTTCCTAGGCTGATCTGCAAAGAAGCTGAGATACCATGGCACTCAAATACAGAAATTGTAAGAAGAAAGATAAACTAGCCCCCCATTTGTGATTCTAGCTCCATCTCCAGCCAGGGCAAATCTGCCGCCACTATTACTCAGTTTTTGCCACCATTTAAACATTATTTTCTACAACAAAAATTCTAAGGCAGGCCTAACAGAAGATGACTCAGCAACCTCGAGCTGCTTATTATGTCTTCCACTTCAGTTTAAAGAAACCGAATTTCCAATGATGGCTCATTTGTCATGGGAGAAGATACAAAAGAGGCAGAGGTGAGTGGCTCTCTGACTATTAAAAAGCTATCCATGATTCTGAAGAAACAATGGATTGGAAATTATAGAGGGGCCCTAGCTAGTTTGGCTCAGTGGATAGAGTATTGGCCTGAGGACCGAAGACTCCGGGTTTGATTCCGGGTCAAGGGCACGATTCTGGTGAAGGGCACGTACCTTGGTTGCAGGGTCCTCTTGGACCAAGCCTTGGTCGGGACAAATGCAGGAGACAACCAATCAATGTGTTTCTCTCACATCGGTATTTCTTTGTCTTTCCCTCTCTCTTCCACTCTAAAAATCAATGGAAAAAATATCCTCAGCTAAGGATTAACAACAACAAAATTGCAGAGGGCATGAAAGCTGTTTCTACAATACTAGAGGCCCGGTGCACAAAAATTTGTGCACTTGGGGAGGTCCCTCAGCCCAGCCTGTGCCCTTTCACAGTCTGGGACCGCTCAGGGGATGTCCACCTACTGGTTTAGGCCCGCTTCCTAGGCGATCGGGCCTAAGCTGGCAGCCAGACATCCCTCTGGCAGTCCAGGAACCCTCAGGGATGTCCACTTGCCAGCGGGGAGCAGGCCTAAGCTGGAGTTGGACATCCTTAGTGCTGCTGAGGAGGCGGGAGAGACTCCCATCACCACTGCTGTGCTGGCAGCCATCAGACTAGCTTGTGGCTAAGCAAAGTTCCCACTGTGGCAGCACACTGTCTACCAGGGGGCAGCTCCTGATTGGGCATCTGCCCCCTGGTGGTCAGTGTGTGTCATAGTGACCAGTCATTCCCAGTTGTTCTGCTGTTAGGGTCAATTTGCATATTGCCCTTTCATTATATAGGAGGATACTCAATTCAGACTGTCTGCTTAGGGAGTTTTTAAGACATTTTACCAAAACTTCCTCTTACCGATTCTTCTTTTCTTTTCTTTTGTTAATCCTCACCCGAGGATATTTTTCCATTGATTTTTTTAGAAAGAGTGGAAGGGAGGGGGAGAGAGACAGAAACACCAATGTGTCTGAAAGAGACACATTGATTACATGTGAACCAACCAGAGCCAGGAATCGAACCTGGGATCCTTCAGTCTGCAAGCGGACACTCTATCCACTGAGCCAAACCAGCTAGGACTCTACTAATTCTTCAGCAGTTTTTAAAGACAAGAATTGCAAATATTTCACTTAATTCCTTATCATAGAAAAGACATCAATTGAAGCCTCATCACCAGATACCTAAAGCATGTTTCCTCATAACTTTTCCCATCAAGAATGCTCATATGGCCCTGGCCAGTTTGGCTCGGTGGATAGAGCGTCAGCCTGCAGACTGAAGGGTCCCAGGCTTGATTCCAGTCAAGGGCATGTACCTTGGTTGCGGGCACATCCCCAGTGGGGGGTGTGCAGGAGGCAGCTGGTCGATGTTTCTCTTTCATCGATGTTTCTAACTCTCTATCTCTCTCCCTTCCTCTCTGTAAAAATCAATAAAATATATTTTTTAAAAAAGAATGCTTATATGTAAACTCTCTCTGGATATACTTATCAATTTCTAGACAAAAAAAAAACAACCATACCAAGGGATCAAAGCTAATAACATCAATATTGATTCAGATGTATCATGTGCCTCCTGGTGTAATAAATAAAGGCCACATCTCTTCCCTAGTAATCCTGCCAAAAATGTAAAACCCAAACCTAATTATGAGGTAACATCACAAGAACCCAAATTCAGAAAGATTCTACAAAATACCTGGCCTATACTCTTCAGAATAATAATGTCATGAAAGATGAAGGCTGCAAAATTGTTTCAGATTCAAGGATATGAGAGATATGAAAACTGAATGCAACGTGTAGTTCTAAATTGGATCCTGGATTGAATCAGTAAAGAAAAAAAGCACTATACAGGACATTATTGAGACAACTGATAAAATTTGAATTATGGTTTGTGGATCAGATCATTTTTACAATTGCATTGTGGTTATATTTGACAAGATGTCCTTTTTCTTAGGAAGTTTACACTGAATTATTAGGAGTTAGTTTAGCACAAAGTCTCAAACCTTCAAAATGGCTAGGAAAAAGTACCGTATTTTCCGGCATATAAGATGACTTTTTAACCCAGGAAAATCTTCTGAAAAGGCGGGGGTCATCTTACACGCCGGGTGTCATCTTATAGGGCAGGTGCTGAAACTTCTGAGCTGGACTGGAAAATCTGCGGTCGCCACATACGGTGGGGGAGCTCAAAAATGGCCGCACTCCATTCATTTCAATGGAGCCGGACAGAGACCGCAAGTGTCTCCAGTCGGCTCCTTTTTGTGCCGCATACGGTCTCCGTCCGGACTTTTTAACCCAAGAAAATCTTCTCAAAAGTTGGGGGTCGTCTTATATGCCAGAAACTATGGTATACATTTAGTTAAAAAAGCAAATGAAACAAACAATTGCCAAATATGAGTAAAAGATACTTGGCAGTTCCTTGCATTATTCTTGCCATATGTATTTTTAAAATGTTTTGAATGAATTTTAGACTCACAGGAAATTTGTAAAAAATAACATAGTTTCCTTACATACCTTCCCCTGCTTTTCCTAATTTTAGCATCTTATATAACCATAGCATCTAATCTAATAAAACTGTAATATTAAAATTGACCATTTCTTCGGGACACCTAAGCCACGCCCACCAGACAATCAGAGTGACTGTATGCAAATTAGCCCAGCCAAGATGGTGGAGGCTGGAGCCCCGGAGAGGCCGCACACCCGGGTCCAGCAGGGCAGACAGAAGACCTCTGCCTTGAGAGCCGGGGGATGGGAGGAGCGAACTGGCCTGTGGCCGCAGTCGTGGGGCAGGAGGAGCCAGCCGGTCTGTGGCAGCAATCCAGGCCGCAGCACGGGGCAGGAGGACCAAGCCAGCCAGTGGCCGCAGCTGCCAGCAGGAGGAGCAGGGTGGAAGGAGTGAGCCGCCCCAAGGCTGCGGCCTGGAAGCGATCATCACAGGGCATTCTGCAATGGATTCCAGGCAGCAGCTGGGGGCGGGAGGAGCGAGCCGGCCCCCACCCTGAGGCTGTGGCCTGGAAAGCGATCGATGGCCAGGCTGATTCCATGCAGAAGCTGAGGGGTGGAAGAAGCGAGCCCACACTGCTTGCTGTCCAAGGGAGACAGAAGCTGTGCCATTGGCGGGTCCCCGAATGGAGGGGTGGACGGTCCAGAGGTGGAGGTGCTCCTGCTTTGCAGCTGCAGTGCCGTGGCTGCATGGGCAGCTGCCACCTGGCTGGGGCTGAGCCCTGAGCTGGGGGTTAATGCCCCCTCCCTATGGAAGCTTTAATGAGGGAAGGAGGGCTGCTCCCTCTCTCACACACACACCCCTTCCTGGGCCCCCTCTCTCGCCGGCTCCATTTTCTCTGCCACAGGGGCAGGGGTCTCCTGTGAAAGGTCTCGTCTCCCTTCAGAGCTGGGTTGAATCTGCGGGAGCCAGGAGACGGAGAGATGGGCAGAGGGAGCAGCAGCCAAGGAGAGTTTGGGGGGAAGGAACCAGATGGGGGAGGGGTGGAACAGGATGGAGGGAAGAACTTTATAAAAGAGTTAGTAGACAGCAGAGTTAAAAAAAAGAGGATGTATGAGGGAACTGTAGGGCCTATAATGAAAACCAAGTATAGTTGTGTACTGGGGACAGATTTTAAAAGAAGTCAGAAAAGAAAAAAGATAAATGATAGTGGGTAATTAGGCAGGTAGATAGATAGATATTAAAACAGTGGCAGTAAGTAGAGAAGAATGTATGGCAAAGGTAGGATGAGAGAAAAAGGGGGAGGGAAGAAAAGTTATAAAGGGGGAGCTGGTAGAGTGTAAAAGGAGAATGGGAAGAAGGAAGGAATGGGGGAGGGAGCAAAGCAGGTCAGAGGGAGGAAGTGAAGAAAAAAA
>PVJC01027387.1:0-23335 GCA_004026665.1 Murina feae
ATGTTTTCCTCTCTAAAAGTCAATTAATAAAAGAATTAAGAAAAATCTTAAAAATAAAGATAGTAACAACTTTTTGTGAGCATGTGGAGAAACTGGAACTCTCACACACTGTTGTGGAAATGTAACATGGTACAGCTACTCTGTTTGACAATTTCTTTTTAAAAAAGTTAAATATAATTTTATCGTACAACCCTGCCATTCCACTCCTAGGAATCTCCTGAAGAGAAATAAAAACACAGGTTTACATAAAGACTTGTATGTAAATGTTCATAAAGGTATTACTTATAATAACCCCAAACTGGAAACAATTCAAATGTTCATAAACTGGTGAATGGATAAATAAAATGCAGTATATACATACAATAGGATACTATTTACTATACAGCAACAAAAAAGTAACAAACTATTAATATAAGCAACAATATGAACCTCAAAAATGTAAGTTTAAGAAGCCAGACACAAAAGACTACATTATTATATGAAAACATTTATATGAAATGTCCAGAAATGTCATATCTATAGAGATAAAAAAAAAAGATTTATGGTTGTCAGTGGCTACAGTGGAAATAGGGACTGACTGTAAACTGGTATGAGATATTTTTGAAGTGATGGGAATGTTCTAAAACTGGGTTGCAGTGACGACTGCATAAATCTATAAATTTACTAAAAATCATTGAATTGTATACTTAAAATGGGTTAAATTTTTGGTATATAAATTATACATCAATAAAGCTTTTAAAGAAATAAAAAGCAGTTGTAATAGATGAGAAGATGGGTAAGGAAAATTTGGCTTCACCTGGAGTCAGCTATAAAAGCAGATATTTAGTGCTGATAGGCATGGATGAGTATAAACACACTGTAATGGATGGATTCCCTTACCTTGTTTTTTAATTGGTCATAGCAAATTCATCTGCCAGGAATTAATTAATCCATCACCTGAGTTTTTTCAAGTGCTTGCATTGATCTGATAACCACATATGGCTCAATCCTTATGCAAGAATAAGTGAATAGGAGAGCCCATGTGAATATTAACCACGGATAGCATGAAATTAATAATTTATGTTTTATTATAATCCTATCTGTAATAACAAAAACGTAATATGCTAATTAGACCTACAGCAGAATGACCTTTCAGAAGTCCTTCCGGATGACCTTCTGGATGAAGCGAGGGCTACAAGGGCCGAGGCAAGCTGCCTCGGTTATGAGTGCCGAGCCCCTTGCACGAATTTTGTGCATCAGGCCTCTAGTATATATAACAAAAGCCTAATATGTTAAGTGTCTGGTCTTCTGGTCGTCCATTCAACCAATCAAAGCATAATATGCTAATGATATGCTTAGGCCACTCAACTGCTCGCTATGATGTGCACTGACCACCAGGGGGCAGACACTCTGACTGGTAGCTTAGTTTGCTGCTGGGGTCTGGCCAATCGGGACTGAGTGAGACGGGCACACCCTGGAGCCCTCCCATGGTCCCTTCCTGGCTGACCAACCTCTCGTTGTCCCTCCCTGACCCCGATTGTGCACTGGTGGGTCCCTCGGCCTGGCCTGCGCCCTCGTAATCCAGGACTCCTTGGGGGATGTTGGAGAGCTCGTTTTGGCCCAATCCCGCTCAACTCAGGAGCTGCCCCGTGGTGGTCAGTGTGCTCCCACAGTGGGAGCACTGCTCAGCCAGAAGTCAGACTCAAGGCTGGTTTGGTTCCAAGTCAGGGCACAGGCCTGGGTTTCTAAAAGAGAGTAGGTCTTTTTTAAAAACACAATTTTATTGATTTTTTTAAGAGAGAGAGATAGGAAGGGAGAAGGAGAGAGAGAAACATTGATTGGTTTTGCACACATCCTATGGAGGATGGAGCCCAAAACCTGGGTAGATGCCCTGACCAGGAATCGAACTGGTGATCCTTTACTGCATGGACAATGCTCAACTGAGTCACACTGGCCAAGATAATTTGCTAAATTATTAAAGTTTGCAGCTTCTGCATTCTTGAGCATAGAAAGAGTAACACTATTAATTAAATTTATAAAGTCTCAGAAACTGTCTTTTAATGAGGGGAATACAACAATTTAGAGGACAAAAAGGAAATTTTAGAGCTGTTACATTGGCCTAGAAGAATTCATAGGAAAAAAAATATTGAGGGGAATAGGGAAAATCTAGTAGAGGATAGGGATTAATCTTTAAAATAAAGCCCAAACAAAACATGTTCTCCCATTAAAAATAGAAAAAGAAAAGAAGATTCTGTTAAATAAGAAACATGGTGGTTACTCAGGGTATGAATACGAACACAGTACATTTTCCAGGCAAGGCAGTTTCCCAGTTCTTCAGGCTATGACTCAGGGACAAACAGCTAGAGCCACCGATGGCCCCTCTAGAGCAGCGGCTCATAAGCCTAATTTCATTTCAGAGTCACCTGAGAACCCTTTTAAAAACTCTGATGCCTAGACCCAACCATTGAGCTTCCGATTTAATTGGTTTGAAGTGGGCCTCAAAAATCACATTTCTTCAAAATTCCCCAAGTGATCCTAGTAGGCAACCTGGGTGGAGAAGCATTGCTTTAGAGCAGTGGTTCTCAACCTTGGCTGCACATTAGAATCACCTGGGAACCTTTTTCAAATCCTGATTTCTGGGCCTCATCCTCCGGAAATTCTGTTTCTTTGTTATGGGGTGGGGCCACAACATTAATAACAAAGAAATAGAATTTCTGGAGGATGAGGCCCAGAAATCAGGATTTTAAGAAGATTCCCAGGTGATTCTAATGTGCAGCCAAGGTTGAGAATCACTGCTTTAGAGGAAGAGTATGAAGAAATAGAGCTGCCACAGATCTGGAATAGGAAGTGTTGGTTTCCAATTGACTCTGGGTGGGTCATCAATTTCTCTTTCTCTATGTCTCTATATTTTCAAAGGCAAAATGAGCTACCAAGGCTGCTAGAAACACAGAAAAAGAAAAATGGCTGTGAAGCACTGCAAGGTCTTTCGGTATTCTATATGGATTTGCTACACCACTAGGACCTTCACTCTTTTAAGTCTGGTTCAGTATTTTGCACAGACCCTCCCTCTTCCTCCCCCACACAAAAATTAACATAAGCCAAGTGAAAACTCACATTTTCATGGTAACAATTTATCTAAAGTGAAATTAAAAAGCAATTAGAAAAGATAGTGATTCCCCTCTAATGGGAAACGGCCTGAGAGAGATGGACTGGTAACTACAGGAGCAAAGGTCCTTCATTCACTCTCATTTTACCTAATTACTATATTCTCAACTATTTAACCATCATGAAAGGGCATTCAATTTCATTCTTGCTACAGCAGGCTGGGATTCTGGGCCAGAAGTAATTTAGCACCCCAAATTTTTACCATCCGGCAAAATGTGTCCTCTCACTTCAGACCTCTTTTGAAAGGTCTTCAGGTCCTAAATTATCCTGCCAAAGCTAAATACTCTATTCTCTCAAGGGAGATGTCTCTAGCACCCAATTTATTGCTCTTAAATATAAATTTATAATAAAACATGAATTAGCTTATCCTGATAGATAATTATAAGGCCAAGTCAATGTCTGAACAAACTTAAAAATAAGTCTGCTTAAAAGAAAAGAGTGTTTCCTAATGCAAACACTGTGCTTCCAGGACCAACACTAAAACATCCACCTAAACGTTTGCAATCAATTTTCTGACATTATAATTTCCAGCAGATCTGAGCTGGTATATGTACTGTCATCTGTCACTTTCCATGAATGATGAGTCTTTTCCTCCAGCCAAGGGAACACCTGCTCTAGGGACAGGCTGGACTGAATTCGGAGAGGCTGACACTCTCTCAGAGCTCAGCTGCCCTCGGTTGCAGGTCACAGCCTGGTCAGAGGTCCTTTCAGCTTCCTGCCATCCAAGACAAGGAGGAAGAAGTCTGGGTGATGAGAACTGCTTTCTACCAACTTGGGGCAATGCTATTCATGCAAGATTTCCTGCACAAAAACTAGTAACTAAGAAATCAGACAAGTATAGTACTAGCCATTCTATTTCTTATTTTTAGTTATTCAACTTTTAAAGCTACAGTGCCCTTATAATACACATCTAGGCCAAACTTCTGAGTTCATGAGGCCAATGAGGTTAAACAATTTGTCTAATGGCCATGGAAACCTCTGAGCAGGGCCTGAATTCAAGTCTTCTAGCTCCATGTCTCACATACTGCATTACCTTGCCAGTATCTCATGGGACATTTTTAGTGCCAGGTCAGTTTCCTGGTCGTGGCCAAACTGGTAATCATTATCCAGTGAAATGAGCACTGGGCTGAGAATGAGAAGACATGGGTTTGCTGGCATTGCTCTGTCTGAGATCTTTAAGAGGTCTGACCTCCTAACTAACTTCTGCTTCAATGTGTCCTTCCCACTCCCTGGCAAATCCCCAGATGCTGACTCAGTTCTACCATCTGCCTCTTTTTGCTCTAGGCGTAGCCAGTGTTGAAAGGCATTAGAGTGGGGTTGATTAGTGCCACTGGAAATCCATGGTCACCAATCTCAATGCTGCTCAATCATCTCTTCTGAATTCTCTAATAATCTTAGTATCAGTCTTTTTGCTTCTATGCTTGCTTCCTTCCAAACAATTTTTCAGAAAGCAGTCAGAATCATCTCTTTAAATATACATACAACCATACCACTTTACAGCACACAACCCTTTAATAGTTTCCCATTGCACTATAAATAAAATCCAAACTCATTCCACGCCTGCAAGGTCAGGCATGTTCTGGCCCTCTCCTCCCCCTCTGACCGCACTGCAGTCCATTCTCCAGCATCACAGTCCTCTCCAGTCCCTTACACATGCCGGTCTGCCTCCCTTCCTGCTATGGAATGAATGTGTGAATCCCCCCGCCCCCTCAAACTTATACATTGAAGCCCTAACCCTCAGTGTGGTTTTATTAGGAGATGGGCCTCTAAGTAAATAACTAAGGTTAAATAAGGTCTTAGGGGTGGAGCCCTGGTCTGAAATGATTAGTGTTCTCATAAGACACATCAGAGAGTCAATGTGAGTACTCCCCTGCCCCTTGCCTCTCTGTGCAAACACCAGGCAAAGGCCATGTGAGGACACAGCAGGAAAAAGTGTCTACAGGCCAAGAAAGAGAGCCCTCATTAGAAACCCAATTTTCCAGCATCTTGCTCCTGGACTTCTAGCTTCTAGACTATGAGAAAAGTTAATTCCTGTTGTTTAAGCCACCTCGTCTGTGGTATTTTGTTATAGCAGCCCAGGCAGACTTATGTACTGCCTGAGTTTTTAACATTGCTATTTCCTTTTAGGAGCTTTCATTCCCCTCTTCTTCCTTTCCTTCTTCTCTTTCTCTACTTCATTACTTCTCATTCTAATATGTCCTCTAACAGACCACTCTATAGAAAGAGCTCTCCCAAAGACCACCAATTATTACTATTTTACCAAAACCAATGGATTTTTAAAAATATGATTTTATTTGTTTTAGAGAGAAGGGGAGGGAGAAAGAGATAGAAACAGTCATCGGCTGCATCCTACATGATCCCTGGTGGGAGTCTACAACCCAGGCATGTGCCCTGACCAGGAATTGAACTGGTAACCTCTTGGTGCATGGGTTGATGGTCAACCACTGAGCCACACTGGCCAGGCCCAATGGATGTTTATCATCTGATATTACTGGGCCATCTCCATCACACGTAACACTGTAGACCCCTCAGTTCCTGAATCCTCTACTTCCTTGGCTTTTATTTCATTACTTTCTCCAGGTATTTCTCTAAATATTTCCTCAAGATTTCCTTCTTGAACTGCTTAAATGTTATTGCTCCACTAGATTTTGTTCTTGGCCCACAGTTCTTTTCTATATAATACTTTCCTTGGATAATCTCATCTGTTCTCCTTGCTTTAACTCTTACTGTGTGTTGATGATTCCAAATCTATCTCATCCTCTAAAACAGACTTCAATATCCAACTGCCTGCTAATCAACTCTACTTGGATGTCTATAGGCATCTTATACTCAAGATAGCTACAACTGAACTCTTTATCTTCCCTATAAGCCAGCCTCTCTTTTCAAATTCTGTCTCCGTTCATGGTGTCACCCTTTGTCCAAATAACAAACCTAGTGTCATTCTGGGCTCTTCCCTTCTCCTTACCCACTGCTCATTTTTTTCAGGTACCAAAGACGAATTAGTCGTAACCTTTGGTTCATGACACCGTATGTTTCCATGGTTTGGCTCTTTTTCTTCCTCTAGGCAAAGACCTACCTTTCCCTCTTTGAAGTGCTTCTTGAGTTGCTTCTGCATGGCAGTCAGCTTCTTGGACTGCACCCCACTGTAGGCCAGCAGCATACCACCGAACTGCCTCTCAGTAATTCTCCCATCCACAGGGTCATGGCGTTCAAACTGAGAGGGAAACAGAAAGAGTGTTCTTGGGGTCAAATCGAAAGTATTTTTATATGGAATGTGGGATGATCAACTGTGTTGGATGGCAGAAAATAGTTGATGGCCAGGATTGTATTTCTGAACTACAATTTCACTGAGATTTGAAAAAATTAATCAGAAAGAGAAGATCTGGGTTCTTCTCCAACTCTGCCACCGAACATTTATGTAATCAGGAGAGTAACTCAGCCAGTCTTGGCCTCAGTTTTCTCATAGATTAAGCACAGCTGCTGTAGCATCTCATATACCTTATAGGTCAGGAGCATGTTGGCCTAAACGGGCAGTCAGACATCCCTCAAGGGGTCCCAGGTTGGAAAGGGTGCAGGTTGGGCTGAGGGACACCACCCCCACCCCCACTCCCACTCCCAATCCATGCACAAATTTCGTGCACCAGGCCTCTAGTACATATATAAAATCTTATCAGTTCTTCAGTCTGTATTCAGGCCTTTAAGAATTTCAAGTTTTCCCCCAAATGGCAATCAAATGGTATAACATCAACAGAACTTGAAAAAAAATGTATAGAGTATAGAATATCTTAATTAGACATGCTTATTACCATAAAGCTACTGAAAATTTATTAAATGTATTTAAATGTGCAGTTGGAAAGGTTAAATATAAAGGACTTCCAGCTAATCTAATATCAGAAAACTAAGATTTTAATATAAAAACAGAGATCACAAAGTTATCTCAATGTCAACTGCAGTGTTAATGATACTTATAAATACATAGATAATAAACTGGCTAACTATGGGCCCAGAAACAAATTAGAAAGCAAAATGATTTGAAGATGATAAAATTTCTCCATGGATTTATTAGAAAATAACAGTTACTAGGAAACTTTCAGATTCCTATGTGGTGAGACATAATCCTGTTCTCATAAGAGGGGTATGTATACACAGACACAGACATGGCTAAGTAAGGTCATATCAACAAACATTTCCCAAATGTCTAGTAGTTGTCTAGCATTGTGTTAGTCTTGTGGGGTAAGGAAAGATGACTCAGTTTCTGTTCTTAGGGTCTTCACCATCTAGTAGGGAGATAAGATTTACAGACGAGTCACAAAATAAGTAATAAGTATATAGTTAAGAGTGAAATTCTCTTTTGGTTTTCACTTCTTCAGTTAGCTTATAAATTGATAGATACTTTGTTTCCTCACTGGTGAGATGGTCAGTGGGCAATACACAAGAACTGCATTTTAACAATAGCAAATATTTACTGAGCATGGACTATGGGCCAGGTTCTTTACCCATACATTCTTTCATTTAGTCATTGTAACATCTTATGGAGTAGATATTATCAGCTCCATTTTACAGATGAGAACACTGAGGTAACATGAAGGCCTGGGATTCAAATTCAGCTCTGTCTGGAACCAAGGACTGTATCTCAGTATCACACTGTTTCATCCTTCTAAGCAGTAATACATATTCATCCTATAGAACAGCACCATGTTGTTTTGGAAAAACTTATGCAACCAGGCAGCTAAGTCATATTTAAAGTGAGAGGCAAAACAATTTCCAAGGAAATCAATACCATCAATATTAAGTGAAAGCCTCTTTTTTAACTCAGCCACTCAATATTTCAAGTTTGTCATAGCATCACTTCTGCAGAGCTGATTAATTTCTGACATCACCAAAAGTTTTCAGGATTCAATTTAAGTCTGATTTATGATTCCATTTACCATCTTGAAACAAAATGGAGGACTAAAATTTTTTTGCTAATGGGCATACTTTCTACAATGTCTAAATCAGATTTTAGTGAAATGTGATACCCAGACAAAAGTTGGAGGCGCATAGTCTTGTATGGGCTTCTTTAAGGTAAGTCGAGCCAGGCTGTGGTCCCACCCTCCAGGCTGGGCTCTAACAATTTAGGGCACTCATTTCACAGCTGAGGAGAAATCCTATCTATCTGAATCAGATGCATTTTAAGCTTTATTCCACAAGATAGATTCAAGGTTGAAATGTTTCTTGTTTGTAACACTGGCAGCAGCAGCAGCTTGCTCAAGGCTTAGGAAGCAAAGGCCTGTATTCTTCTGTTCTCCACAAGGGCATAATAATGCCCCTCTATTATGTCTCAAAGACAGAGAAGACCATGTGCAGTAGAGATGCTCATGTAACAATGCAATACTCAAGTTACTAATGTTTTTTTACTAATTTTTATTAATGTTTTTTAAAAACTCAGACATGTCTTTTTCTCTTAGGGTTAAGTAGTTATTATTTTGATGTAGTTGGAACCTGAAAGGGCTTAAAGACTATAAATCGATGTGTTCTCTCTCTCTCTCTAAAAAAGTCAATAAAGAAAAAAAAAAGGACTATAAAATTCAGCTCCATGCAGTGTGGGTCATTGCAAAGTTTACTACCTCCTCTGTAATTTGGGGCAGCACCTTTCCTTTTAGGTTTTCAGGCCCTTTTGAGGCAAGACTGCCTTATTTCTGAGGTCTTCAAAATGGCTGGGATGGCAGGGAGAGCTCTTTATCTGCTAAACTGCTAATGAAAAATGATCTAATGTGCTATTCACTCAACATTTATTAACGGAGGACTTGCTACACTAAGGCTAGGGAGCTTCAAGGACCTTCATTAGGACTCCATTTTCAAGGGTGATAGCTAGACATCACATGGCTCGAGATGAAGGGTGTACCATAAGCCTGTGGGTGTATTCCTGGAGCACGGTATGGGTGTGATCCCCAAGGTCACAAGAAGGTCTTTGGGGAAAGACATATGCTATTACAAAATGATCACAATGCAGAAAGCTTCTAATTATATATTTGTAAGCAATTCAAATGACTGGTTTGTATTTTAAGTAGTTGAACACTGATAAAGCCTCTTTATGTTCCACTGCAACAGCAATGAAGGAGACTATTCCATTTGACACTATGGCACAGCAACTCCCCCTTCCAGTGCACCACCAACCATTTGCATTGCTTTTCTGTGTCTGAGAGAAGCCTAGCATTTTCCCTTCCGCAGCCCTGCCACTTTCTCAAATGGATACAAGCTGTTGTCCCTGTTGTTCCCCAGGGAGCTGCAGGGCAGGCACAGGGGGCCAGAGAAGAGGAGCCAAAAAACTGTCTGCAAGATTTTTCCTGGCTTTCTGTCCATATTGTGTTTCTTATTCCCACCCCGACCCCTTGCTGAGAGAAGACATTGCCTTTTGGAAGGACAGATGGTCCACATATATCTAGATCAGCATTTTTTAACTGGTGTGCCTCAAGAATTTTTAAAACATGCAATACCTGACTATTTAGTCAGGGGCATTGACCTCTTTTCCCTCAGATTGTCAAATTAAAAAAATGACAACAGCCAACACAACAATAGTTACTTGGTGTGAATGAGTCAAAGAGTAAAAATCATACCTAAGTTTTTGGTTAGATCGACAAAAAAATATAACATTTTTTGGTGTGCCGCAGAATTTTAGTAATCAGTTTATGTATGCCATGAGACGAAAAAGATGAAAACTGCTGATCTAGATGCAATGATTTAAGGAAGATGGGAAGCCAGGAAGAAAAAAATATATGAATTATAAACAAAAGTCAAAATAAGATTAGCAAAGTAGTAAAGGGAAAAAAATCAGTGTCTGAAAGTGGGTCTTGATTTATTAAAGATTTTTGAGGTTAATATATTCCAACAAATGTATTCTCTTTTATACAATTTCTTTTCTGGAGACTGTCTATCCCTCAGAGTAAATCCTGCCCTTATACAAGTATTTCAGAATGATAATTTTCTTGATAGGCTTTTACTAGTTTCTGAACTGTGCAGTCTGAGTCCTTGAAATTACTGAACGCCTCTTTATTTTTCAACCTGACAACATTTGGCTTTTGAGATCTTAGCCCTGCCACTGCTGCTATTACCAGGAGTCTCAGAGCAACTGTCTGCTATGTACATCGAAAGGAAAAACGATTACAGGGCCAGGTCTCTACTGCAAACCCATCCAGTGGGCATGACATATACACGCTAGTTTGACTATGAGTCTCTGTCTTCAATTGGCAGGGTACATCAGAGAGCAAGAGACCAAATTGCCTGGAGCCTGAATTTTTTAAATCTCTAAGTAAAAGATGTATCTTCACTGTCAACACTAATAAGGTTGTCTTTTGGCTAACTGGTGAGCCAAGGAGAAAGGCTCATAACTTAGAATTGAGACAACATGGTTCAGTGTCCTCAGCTAGGCCAAAACAATCCATTAGAGTCTGGGACCGTAGGATTATAGATGACTGCTAGACTTTTCTACTTCAAATTCAAGGATACTTTCCATTTAAAAATTGTTTTTAAGAAAGTTCAGGCTGAATAGTTTGGTGCATAGTTAACATTCAATAAGTGTAATAATAATACATTATGGCTCAGTTAGAAAAATACCGGTGTTCAAGGAAATCTATCATGACAACTTTCTCTATATTCCACAAAAGCTAGACAGATTAACTAAGAGAAACATAAGTCTATTATACTAGAACAACAAAACAATTAAGCTTATATCTATTTTTACCCAAACAAAACTAATATGAAGTTGCATATTCTCAAATGTCTACCTTATTTAGAAAACACTAAAAAATGTATTTTGAGGGCACTAACTTTAAAATTGGTAATATATATTTTTTATCTCCAGACCTCACATCTTAGTTTATCTCACTTCAAATGACTGACCCCTCTTTGACTAACTTAATGTTATCCCCATTTTTCTTCTCACCATTTAGAAAGCCATTGCCCAGGCAATGAGCTCACGCTCAATCGGTACTATGGAACCAGTTAACATTTTTCGATACATTCAAAATTACATTGGAAACTGCCAGTTTTTCAGAACAGAAAATGGAGAATTAGAGAGTGAAACACAATACCTTTAGGTTAAGCTGAATTTAGTCAGCTTAACCTAAATTCAGAAATTTGAATTTAGATTAAGCTAACAAGCAGAAGATAAATGCAGGAAAGACTGAGACTGCAGTTTAGAAATATGCAGCTCCCTTAAGCTTTAGTACAGAAAATGGGAAGAAATGATGAGTCCAAACACAGGCAGGTGAAAACAAAGTTACCTAGTGGGTAAGACTACCTCACACGTCAGTATCATTCGTCTTTCCTTCTTTTATTAAAAAAAAAAAAAGGAAGAAAAGAAATACATGTTTCCCCTGAGAATAGAAAAATGGAGGACGGTCATTAAGATTTTTGTAACAACAATGGTGAAAAACATTATAAACTGGTGAACAAAAATAGATACAGAGGCAGAGCAGCATCGAACAGACTGTCAAATTACAGCAAGAAGGATGGGAAGGGTTGGGACCGGGGTAGGGAGGGGGTGGTAAGAGATCAACCAAAGGACTTGTAAAAATATATTTTATTGATTTTTTATAGAGAGGAAGGGAGCAGGATAGAGAGTTAGAAACATAGATGAGAGAGAATCATCCATCAGCTACCTCCTGCACACCTCCCACTGGGGATGTGCCTGCAACCAAGGCACATACCCTTGACTGGAATCGAACCCGGGACCCTTCAGTCCACAGGCCGATGCTCTATCCACTGAGCCAAACTGGTTAGGGCCAACCAAAGGACTTTTATGCATGCATATAAGCATAACCAATGGACACAAAATACTGGGGGGTAGGGGAGGCCGGGGAAGGGCAAGGGAAAAAAAAAAGAGATGTACCAATCTTTGCAATACTTTATGCAATAAAAAAAAGAGAAAGAGAACATGCTTTCTATTTCTATTGTATTCAAGATTAACAGTCATTTCAGCTGTCCTTGGCTGGCCAATTATGTGTATTAGAGACCAAAAAGAAACCAGTGAGGAGCTTATATGTTAAAATCACTTAGTACTGAAGCTATTTATTTATTTATTTATTTATTTATTTATTTATTTATTTATTTATTTTTAAGTCACCAAGCTCATTAAGATTATTTTTCTTAAATGTTAGTTTTTCATTTTCTTTTCTTTTTTTCAACTTAAGAGACATAGATGATACTTTTCAATTATGTAGTGGCCTCTCAGTTTTTAAAAAGAGCTAATTAGATGTTTCATGTTTAAGTATATGGGTTCTTCAACATGGCAATTATTTAGAAGAGTCTAAACTAACTAATACTCTATAAGGCACCTGAAAGTCACTTGAAATTCATTCATGTTCTATATGGGTTCGATGTTCACAGAGTGTTCTTCCATAAGGTCTGGGCATGTTTTGAGATCATTATTTTCAGATTTTCTAGTTGTATTAAGGCTTCTTTTTGGTTGTACATAATGGAAATCAACTCAAGCTAGCTTCAACAAAGAAGAAATTCAGGGATCCCGGGAGACAAAGGCAGCTCATGGTGGGGAAGGACAGAGCCAGGGCTGAAAGTCAGCAGTGCTCTTATTTCTGTGCAGCTGCTTTGGTCCTTGTTTTCTGTCAGCCTTTCTTCCTCTCCACTATATGGGTCTACACGGTGGGCACATAGTTTTCCTGGAGTTCTGGCGTTTACATGTTAAATAATTTAATTACCAGAAGAGACCAATTGTCCCTAGTCCAAATTTCAAATTTTCTATGGCGAAATTCTGATTGGTCAATCCTGGGTTGGATATCCATTCCTGACCCAATTGGCTAGGGAGGGGGGTGTGTAGGGAAGGGTGATGTGAGAGGCATAAAGTACAAACATGGCTTCCTGATGGCACACCTGTGTTTGAGAGGTAGAGTGGAGTGTGATAAATCCTGGAGAAGAGGGAATGTCTAACACACTAACCCATAATGATGCCAGAGAAAGAGGGTGTATGCATGTGTGTGCCTTTATCAGGCTTTTGCATACAGCTGATGAAGTAGTTACTAATTCAACACTATTTCCTGAGTATCTGTTTTATGTCAGGTACTGTGCCAGGCAATAAGAAAAAAATGATGAGCCCAACATACTCTCTCAAACGTCCTCAAGGAATGTTTGGAAACAGGTATTACATAAACAACTCAATAGCTATATAATGAAGTGATCTGAAGAAAAATTACAGAGTACTTTGGAAGTCTGTAACATTGAAATGTGGTCTAATTTATGGAGGGGAGATGGTGAGGCAGAGAAGGCTTCTTGGATTAAGTGAGGTTAACTGAGCTCTGAGGGGTAAGAAGGAGGTCACTAGAGGAAGAGAAAGGAAGAAGTGTTCCAGGCAAATGATCAGTGGTGCGAGGACTCGATGCAAGGGATGAATCTGAAGAAGAGACAGGTGAAATTATACAGAGCCTATGGGTATGGGTTTAGTTCTTTGCCTAAGAACAACGAGGAAGGCAAGAGTGGTTAGAGTAAGATTAGCTAGGAGGCAAGTAAAGTAATCTAGGCAAAAGATAACTAGTTTAGACTAAAGGATGGTAGGGATGGCAAAAGTGGTCAGAGGAGATGCTACTGACAATGACAATTGTGGGAATGGGTGTGATGAAGGTATCTGTGCCTAACAGGTTCTTTTCTGCTTCACATACATTTCTCTGAATGTGACTCTAGCTACTTGCAAAACCTGTGGCTGCTAGGCTTTCTCACTACTAACCCTAAGCCTTTACTGAAATGAAAGTCAAACATAAACATGCTTGAAATTATACTTCCTTAAATCTTTAAATTGCTTTTAATATCTTCACTTCTTGGGGTCCTGGGAGACTTGCAACACTGGCTATATCAAGTGAGTGGCCAATACAAGGTAACAAGACAGGGCAACTATTAGAAAAGCTGCTCCCATAATCTCCTGTAACTCCCAAAGACGTACAGATAGATCCTCTACTTTTAAAGAATTTGATTTAAAGAACTAGATGTCACATTGAAGACAAAGACATTAATATTAGTTGTTCATTTTCATTTCTATCTCTTTATTACAATTCAAATACCCATCTCTTCCCTTCTGGCTGTAATGCAGCTCAGAAGCAACAATAACCTCAAATTATCTAGGGAGGTTATATGCTGTCGATGCCTTTGCAATACCAGGGAAGTCTGCCACATAAACACAAGGTCATATTATCACAGTTTTCAGCATGGAGGCAAAGAGAAGTTAATCAGTATTTTAGATCACAGCCAACACTAAAATTATGCCACCATGGTTAACATAGTGAGGAATATTGCACATACTTCTGTCACATATTTTCCAGCAATATTGGCAAACAGAGGCAGGTATTTCAAATATTTGAAGCTATCTAGTAACTAGGGTTGACATATACAAATTATAGCCTAGCAATAATCATTTGTTACAATCACATTGCTTTTACTCTACTCTGATGATCTGCTCTGTTGAGCCCTTTGGCAGACACATGTGGTGACTTCTGAAAAACCTGAGTGAGAAGGGGAGTCTTTTTGAATGCCCTCTATAACTAGGTTTAGAAAGGAAAGGAAGGGGATGCCCATTACATCGGTTTGAAATTAATTATGTTAAGTAGGCAGAGCAGGCTCCTGGGCACAGGTGACGAAGTGTTGATGAAGCTGATTTGCTTTGGGGAGCCAGTGATTACATGTTCAAATAAGTGGACTCTGTATCCTCATTGGATTCACCAACTGCACAATTTATTATTTTGTTTTGGCACAAATGGAATGCAAAACCACATTAACATCACATTTGAGGTTATTCATACTGACAAGTGAGAAAAACCAAAAAGATTATTCCCCAAGCTACCATAACCCTGTCAGAGAATAAAGATACATATTAAAAGTAAGCAATAAATCTTTAAAAATATTTTTTATTGTTGTTTTTTTTTTTTTTTACAGAGAGGAAGGGAGAGGGAGAGTTAGAAACATCGATGACAGAGAAACATCGATCAGCTGCCTCCTGCACACCTCCCACTGGGGATGTGGCCGCAACCAAGGTACATGCCCTTGACCAGAATCGAACCCAGGACCCTTCAGTCCACAGGCCGACGCTCTATCCACTGAGCCAAACCGGTTAGGGCAGCAATAAATCTTAATTCAAACCCACAGTTAGCACAAGAATATATGACAATACCCTTTAAGACAATCTGTGGAGATCTTATATCTGGAAAGTTTAATTAACATTTCTTGGTAGAGAGAGAATAGAAAAAACCCTCTTTGAAGCCAAAATAAGACAAAAATCAGTAAACCAACTTATATAAGGAATTATTTAAATGCAACTTTAAAAACTAGTCTTAGTCATATTCAGCCTGATACACATTTACCTAACAAGAAATAGTAGGAGTGCCCCGCCAGTGTGGCTCAGTGGTTGAGTGTTAACCCATGAACTAAGAGGTCACAGTTGGATTCCCGGCCAGGACATATGCCTGGGTTTTGGGCTCAATTCCTAGTAGGGGGTGTGCAGGAGACAGCTGATCAATGATTCTCTTTCATTGATGTTTCTCTTTCCCTCTCCCTTCCTCTCTGTGAAATCAATCAAAACATATTATTAAAAAAGGAAAAATTTCAAAAAAAGAAGAAGCAAAAATAGAAATGCCAGGAGTTCTCTGGAAAGCCTATTTAATTTAAGCTGACAGGGGAATTCCTGATGTACAACAGTTTGTTCCAATTTCTTTAGTTAATGTCACAGATGGGTATGGTAAGAGTTCACATCTAAGTGAAAAATTGGAAATTATGTAAGAGGATACCAAATGGTAGCTACTTTCTGCTTAAAAGTTCCAAGTTCATTAGACCAAAGAAATAAAAATTTTCAAACACCAAGAAGGCATCACTAAGTGATATACTATCCAAGTGTTTATAGTCAATGCATCTGTGAAAGTGAAGTCCATAAATCTTGAATAAAAAAGTAACCTGTTACGTTTTTAACACATTATTGCTATGTCACAGTGGGAATTTGCCAAGTTGATTACAAAATATCAGAAAAAAACCTACAAACCTGTTTCATAATGGGTACTGAATTTCAAAGTGATCTTAAACATTTTCCTTAAATTGATAGAACAAATTATAAGTTTGGAAACTAAGACATACCACATTGTTTTGGATGTAACATGACACCTGTTTAAAATGTCTACTACTTCTGTCACTACTGGGAGCAATAAACCATGATACATCACAGAAAAGGGACTAAGGCCCACCCATTGGAAAAAAATAAATCCTAGAGATTTAGAAGAGTCTTCCTCATTTAGTTCAAAAGTGGCAGAGTCGGCACATTTCTCTGGAGACGAAATGGACTGCAGTGTGAATCACAAGAGCACGCAGCTGGGTGTCTGGGCAGGCAGAGAGAAGCTACTGACACACAGTGCCTTGAATACCATTAGGAAGCAAGTGTCTTCTGGGAAAAGGGAAGGAGGCTGAACTCTCTAACCACTAGATTAGAAGCTAATGAAACATGTGGGGAGGGCTGTGGTGACTCTAGCAGTGCCAGGTGCCATAGAAAGGAAATGAGGCATCTGAAATAAAATCACTACAGGGCAGAAAGATAAAGTGGTGGGATGTCTTCTGTAGTGAAACAATGTCTGGGAAAGGGAGGGATGGTCCTGGTCCTGGTCCATGATACAGCATAACAGAAGATAGCAAGTCACTGAAACTATTCTTGACACAGCCCTCCAAAGATTACTCTTATACCCGGTGAAGACGATGAGTACCTTTACACAGACGGTCCCCAATGTCCCTAATCTCCCAATATTCACACTCTTGTGCAGTGGGCCAGGACTGGACTGTGTGACCAGAAGAATATAGCAGAAGTGATCGCGTATCACTTCTAAGGTTAGGTTATAAAAGACAGTGTGGCTTCCACAGTGGTCACACTTTCTCTCTTGGATCACTTGCTGCACAGGAAGGCAGTTAACATCTCATGAGAGTCCTGTGAAGACGTGACCAGGGTGAGATCAACTCCTCCTGCCCACAGCCATATGAGTGAGCTGTGCAGAGGATCCGCCAGCTCAGCCAGGCTTTGAGAGGACTGCAGCACTGGCTGGCCTCGTGACTACAGACTCACGAGACAGCCAGCACCACCCAGCTAGGCTACTCCTGGATTCCTGTCCTTTAGGAACTGTGTGCTATAAGAAAATGCTTGTTGTTTTAAGCTGCTAAGTTTTGGGGTAATTTCTTATACAATAACTAGGGGTCCGGTGCACAAAAATTTGTGCACTCGGTGGTGGGGGGGTGTCCCTCAGCCCGGCCTGTGCCCTCTCGCAGTCTGGGACCCCTCAGAGGATGTCCACCTGCTGGCATGCCTGGCCAGTGAGGCTGGCTGGAATTTATTTAACTTCTAAAGTTGAAACTTTGTTGCTTTAACCGGAGCCCAGGTCAGATTGCCCCTGACAACCCAGGCTCCCAGAGCTCCCTTGAGCCCAAGGCTAGAAGCAGGTCTCTGGGTTTTATTTATCTTCTATAATTAAAACTTTGTTGTGGAAATTTGTTGCCACAGCCAGCCTAGGCAGACAGGAACCTTAGCTTCCTGCATCACCAGGGCAAGCCTCCTGCTTTGTTCCAGCTCTGTGGCTGCCGGCCGTCATCTTGGCTGGGTTAATTTGCATAAAGCCACTCTGATTGGCTGGTGGGCGTGGCTTGGCTGGTGGGCACCGCTTATGTGTCTCAGAGTGAGGGTCAATTTGTATATTACTCTTTTATTAGATTAGATAGCTAACAAATACAGAGTTGCAATGCTCCAGATCTAGAGGAAATGGGTTAGAAACTATCCTTGTACTATGAAGAACCACTAGCACCTGAGCTGGGATCTTTCTAGCAGTGGTAGCAACACCAATAGCAGAGCTGGAGGCACAGCATAAGACACATTAACTTGGACAGGATCAACTGTTAAATTAACCCTATTAACATTGATTTATCCCATGTGTCATTCTGTTAGAGAGAGAAACAATTACCACCACAACAATAAAAACCACCAGAGGGTAAGGTAATTCCACTACAGCAAATGAGATGCTTCCAGAATTTGTTTGCACTCTGACAATCTTAATAGCACAGAAAGGTGTTTTACATACAGTGGTTCTCAACCTTCCTAATGTTGCCACCCTTTAATACAGTTCCTCATGTTGTGGTGACCCCCAACCATAAAATTATTTTCGTTGCTACTTCATAACTGTAATTTTGCTACTGTTATGAATTATAATGTAAATATCAGATATGCAGGATGTAGTTAGGCGACCCCTGTGAAAGGGTCATTCGACCCCCAAAGGGGTTGCAACCCATAGGTTGAGAGCCACTGCATTAGAAGGAAAAGAACAGTATATTGATATTCTTAGCAATTACGATAGCAGTAACTTTTTATCAATGATTCTGTATATAATGTCGAATAAAGAGAAAGTGGCCAATCCTATAGTCAAGGAAACTACTTCAGTTCCTTAATATCTGGTAACATGCTTCACAAATGTACCTACATGGAAATTTGAAAAATATTATCAAACATTTCACTGAGCGACATCTTCTAGCACAATGAATTCAGTACACCTCCCTTATTTTTCTAGTTGGATATAATAGAAATCACTGACTTGGGATTGAAAAGTTAATCAACATAATGACTATAAGGTTGGCAATATTCTGGAAGCCTTTCAAACATTAAAGGCTTCAAAGCTGCCAAAAACATCAAGATGGGTCACTGGACAGAGATGTCAGGAAGCACAGGTCCCTGATTCTCCCCTCACTTCCTCTTCTGATAATGAAACAAGTGCGGGTGACACCGACCTCTCTGGGAAGGTGCTCTGTGCAGCAGTCCAATGCAGAGCATGCCGAAACCACAAACAGGTGATCATGAATGAATGAAGGAACAAACCCTCCTGGAGTGCATGACGGGTGCCAGGCACTGCACTTTCTTACCTTAGAAAGTCCTCCTTGCAGTCTGTGAGGTAGCTATTATCTCAACTGTTCATATGGAGATTAAGCTCTCAGGGCCAAAGAAGTAAAATTGAAATTCAGATAGATTTTTTAAAAATTCAAATAACAGTATTGCATGCTGATTATTCTTTGAACAAATATTTATTGTGTACCTGTTCTGTGCACACCTCCATCACTGTACTTTTCCTTCTGTACTGCAATAACTGTCCTACTTCCCATTCTGACCATAATGCCTTAAGTCCAGGAGCCAGGGTCTACTTGCTTTTGTATACTCAGTATCTAACACATACTTGGCACATACCTAAAAACTCAATAATTTTAACTTATCAGTCAAAAACGTGACTGAGTTTTACACTTTTGGCTTTTGTTTATTTTTTTTCTAGGTAAGATAGGCTACCAGATCTTAAGGAAAGACTGATGAAAAAAAGGGGCACCCCCCACATTTTTTGGCATCACTTTAAAGTCTTTTTTAATGCAAAAATTTATTGAAGTGGTTTATATTTCATTAATTCAAATAGCTTAAATAAGAAAAAACATTTATGCTAATGTTGAGACAGACTAATATAAAACAAATAGTGAGAATGTGGGTGGGAAGAGAGAAAAGGCATTCTATTATTATAAGAAAAATAATGAGAAATGAGAAACTTGACAAAAAATCATTACTGTGCTGTTAACTGAATTCAAAGGATAATAACTTGATATATGACCCTCTAAAGTACATCTGCCCAGAGCCTGAATTCTACAGGCTATACTGCATTATTTATTCACAAATTAGTGCAAAGCTGGCTCTGATTCCTAAAACACTGTCTAGATTCCCTAGACTCCTAAGGCTGTATGCAGGCTAGATGCTAAATATATTTTTAAAGTCTTTTTTTCTAAGAAAGAAAAAAATATATATATCTACCAGAGTTAGTTGAGGCTAAATCACTTAAAAGAAGGGAAAAAAAGAGAAAAGGACAAATAAACTTCTTTTCACTCATTAGCACAATTGTCATTCTTTAAAGCCCCTTTTCTTTATTGTAAAATGTCCATAAATTCCACAGACCATACTTCTGAAAGGCATCTGTAGATAAAAGTGGCTATAAGAGGGGCAAAAATGAAAAGTAGGCTCAGATGTCCTAGATATCATTTATTTATTAACCTTTATTCTAAGTCTGACTGAGAGGCCAAATTTGGATCTGCTTATAGGCATAGCTAACTCTTAAGAGAAATCTAGGGAGTTCTCTTCTCTAATCTTGCCCTCTATTCTTCAGGTCCAGAATGGAGAACATGAAAACACCTAGGAGACACATTAACTTAAGCCTGGTTCGGGACAGACACACTTGAGAACAAAGGTTATTTTCTTTGTCACCCTCTCCTGGCTCTAGTCCCCTGTCCCTTCTCATCTGCCCTACAACCAAAACAAAAAGCAAAGGAAAATTAACCACCCCATTCATTAGATAGAGTGAATGTCAGAGTTAGAGTTGACTGAAATATTGCTGTCTCTGGGGAAACTCCTCTGAGCAGTCTCTTGCCCTCTACTTTGCAGACTGATTTACACGTCCCCTTTTATACTCTCACTGCACTATCTGAATATCTCTAGTAGGATATATATGTATAAAAGTCTAAGTGACCGTTTGACCAATAGCTATGATGTGCACTGACTACCAGGGGGCAGACACTCAACACACAGGCATGGAAGAGGTTGAATAATCTCAGAGGGAAGAGGGGAGGGGAGAGGGCAGGAAGAGATTAACCAAAGATCTTTTATGCATACTAGAGGCCTGGTGCACGGATTTGTGCACTAGTGAGGTCCCTCAGCCTGGCTTGCAGGGATTGGGCTGAAACCGGAAGTCCGATATCCTCCAAGGGGTCCCGGGTTGCGAGAGGGTGCAGGCCAGGTGGAGGGACCCCATCAGTGCACGTACCTGTGCATTGGGCCTCTAGTATACTTATAACACTGTACAAGAAGAATTTCTGGTTTGTTCAGCTCACTTTCATTAGCTTCTTGGAAGCAGGGACAATGTTTTGTTCATATTTATACCTTAAGCATTTAGCACAACTCCTGGAAAGCTAGTGTAAGTTAATGGTTAAGAGTAGAATCTAGAGGCAGCCTGCCTAGAATCACAGCTCAGCTCCTCCTTTACTATGTGTGAGAGCACAGGCAAGTTATTTAACTTCCCTGTGCCTCAGTTCTCCCATTTGTTAAATGTGGATAATTATAATACCAACCCCTAGCATTGTGAAGATTAAATGAAATAATGTACATAAAGCACTTAGAATAGTGTCTGACTCATGGTAAACTCACAAGAAATGGTGACTAGTATTTTTTATTATGTATTACATACTCAAACATTAAAACACTTGATGCTACTAGAGGTTTACATCCACAGACTGCTGCACCTAGAAGAGTAGGTATACAATAAAAACTGAACTATAAATCCACAATCATCTTCGTCCATAATACTTTTCACTTTACTGTATTGCATTAAACTATATTTTCTGTTAAATATTCTGGTGTGTGTTCAAGTAAAAAATTATTGCTGCATTCTGAATTCCAAACGAACTTTTGATACACGGGTACACAGCACATTCATAAGTTGAGAAGCACTTGTGTTTCACGAAAGAATGGTTGATAAGACTATCTGAATGATAGATTGAGAAAAAATTTCCACTGGAGAAAGATAAAATCTTCATAAATATTCATGACTTCCTTTTTCTTGTGGCCAATTTAAAATTAACTTAGAATGTAAAGTTAAAGATATCTGATGATAGGAAAATCCTGGAGATGGCAAAGTATTTCAAAGGTATCACTAACATATTGATTTTGGAATTGCAAAGCCATCTGGAAATCAAAGAAAAATATCAATGTCTAAGTTTTCTGTGCTTTCATTATCAGTCTGGAAGGTCAGATTCAGAAGTACTGATTGACACCTTTGAAAAACCATGCCCAGGCCTGGCCAGTATGGCTCAGTTGGCTGGGTGTCATCTATGTAGTGTGAGGTTGATGGTTCAATTCCCAGTCAGGGGCTTGCAGGAAGCAGCCAATTTATGTGCTCTCATGTTGATGTTTCTCTCTTCTCCCTTCCTCTCTCTCTAAAAATGAAGAAACTATTCTTTAAAAAAAATAAAATAAAAACCATGCCAACATCAATATTTTGAGTAACAATGTTATCACTCAAAACTCTTCCATTTTTCAAAAGATATGAAACAAAAAAAGCACTGTTTTGTATATTTTTTACAGAATCATTACCAAGGTTACATTGACAACATCAGAAGAGCTTTCTACAACCATGGAAATTCTACCGTACACAGTATTTTCAGTCTCATTCTACAGTCAGAGACCCTCTAAGCCACAAATGATAGCAAACTTGAGCTAGACGGTATAAAGGGATTTGCAAGAAATTAAATTAGAGTTTGTCTTTGGATTTTACATATCTCCTTGTTAAACTAACTCATCTTGAGAGCTAACTTATTCTCATCAGGGCAAGATACTAGACTTAACTCACAATGTGTGGCACAGAGAGAAAATATAATTAGCTGTAAAAATACTGACATCAAGTCATTGGTGACCGACAAAGACTTCTTGAAGAAATTAAATTTTTTATTCTACTATTTTTATATATTTCTATTTATTTATTTTAAAATACATTTTTATTGATTTCAGAGCAGAAGGGAGAGGGAGAGATAGAAACATCAATGATTAATAAGGTTTTTTTTTTTTTTAACAGCTTTAAATATATATACTTGGCTCCTTAAAGTTATAAATACTTAGAAGAGACAAGTATTCTTTGGTACCCTTTTAATGACTTTTGGAAATTCAAGCTGAAAACATCTAAAGGTGGGATAAAACACTATAGATTTATCACTGTACATGTTCTGCTTTGTAGAGGCAAAAGTGGAAGAATAAACAAAAGGAAATCCCCTTGAACATTTTCAGTTTTGCTTTGCAGGTTTAATTAAATCAAGAATCAGGGCAGGAAAAAAAAAGAGATATATGTACTAATCTTTGTAAAACTTTATGTAATTAAAAAAAAAAAGAATCAACTTTCTTCTTTGAGTTTACATATGAATCAGTTTCCCAGTTCAAAAAAAATCAAATTGGCTATTAAAATAAAAAGAAATCTGTTTTGCTAAGAGTGTTCGAGTTCCAGAAAGTGATGAAAAGTTCTTGTCTTCTGGTCTCTTTTCCCACAATTTTTTAGCCAGAAAAAGTGCCAAGGTTGTTTCTCAATATGGTCCTTTGCATCAGGACAAAATCTAATTCTACTTTAAGGACTTCAAAGAG
>PVJC01027388.1:0-23316 GCA_004026665.1 Murina feae
TCAAGTTGATAGAACTGTTTAATGAAACCCATGGAGATTGGACAATTTAGTCTGATGGTAAGTTGCAATCCTTGGTGTAAGTAATTTCCAGCAATAGTGTATGCATCAAATGTCCAACCTGCCAGTGGTTATCAATATCCATTATGCTTTTGGTTGGCTTGAGCCATTAATAACTTGTCATATTAAGCAATTAGGCTGTCTCTACTTGCCAGAGGAAATTGTTTTCTCCTAACTGATGATACTGGTTTTGTGATTGTGCAGATAAATACTTGGTCAAAATGTTTGGTGCATTCCTAGCCAGGGAGTGAGTCTTTTTGATAGCTAAGGAACAAGAACTGAAATTCAAGAGCTGAGAGGAACCTGGAGACAATCTCTGAGAAAATGCCATTCCATTTCATTTTATAGAAGTAGCTGAATTACCACTGGTACTCTCTAGTAAGGGATTTAATTTGCTGTATCACCCAGATGGGACGCATATCTCCATGGAGCTCCAGCTAAACTGAAACATTCAAGTTTGAGTGGAAATGTGAACTATTTTGGATTATTTAAAAAGCACATCAGAGGTACTCTTGGGGCTTTGCCATTTTATACACTTTCAAAAACAATATGAAGAAGAGGAAAGAGAGGGGAAAAGTTCAATGGAAAGTATTAACTTTTCTCTATGCTGTTTGTTTCAGGTCTCTCCTGAAATTTTTGGTTTTATGATTTTCCATTCCAATTTTCATGTAATAGTTCAGGCACACATGTTACTTCCTACATTTATGTCTTTGCACATCCTAGTCACTTCACCTGCTGTGTGCATGTATATATGTATGTTTGCATACAACTATCAATTTGAAGACCTGACTGGAAAAGCACTTCCAGGGAGACTTACGAGAGTAACTCCACCCATTCTGAACATGTATTTACTCTACTCAAAGTATTCTTTTTTAATTATTATTTTTAAAATTTTGTTTTAATGCTTAAAATATTACAAAGAGTAGTACACATGTCTCCTTTTTACCCCCCCCTTGACCTTCCCCCGGCCTCCCTTACCCCCCAGTGTTTTGTGCCCATTGGTTATGCTTATATGCATGCATAAAAGTCCTTTGGTTGATCTCTTATGCCCCCGCTCAGTCCTCCCCGGCCTTCCTGCTGTAGTTTGACAGTCTGTTTGATACTTCTCTGCTTCTGTATCTATTTTTGTTCATCAGTTTATAATGGTCTTTATTATCCATAAATAAGTGAGATCATGTGGTATTTTTCTTTCATTGACTGGCTTATTTCACTTAGCATAATGCTCTCCAGTTCCATCCATGCTGTGGCAAATGGTAAGAATTCCTTATTTTTTACAGCAGCATAGTATTCCATCGTGTATATGTACCACAGTTTTCTAATCCATTTATATGTTGATCGGCACTTAGGCTGTTTCCAAATCTTAGCTATGGTAAATTGTGCTGCTATGAACATAGGGGTGCATATATCCTTTCTGATTGGTGTTTCTGGTTTCTTGGGCTATATTCCCAGAAGTGGGATCACAGAGTCAAATGGGAGTTCCATTTTCAGTTTTTTGAGGAAACTCCATACTGTTCTCCACAGTGGCTGCACCAGTCTGCATTCCCACCAGCAATTCACGAGTGTTCTTTTTCTCCACATCCTCTCCAGCACTTGTTGATTGTTGATTTGTTGATGATAGCCATTCTTACAGGTGTGAGATGGTACCTTGTTGTTGTTTTTTTTTTTTTTTTTTTTAAATATATTTTATTGGTTTTTTTACAGAGAGGAAGGGAGAGGGACAGAGAGTTAGAAACATCGATGAGAGAGAAACATCAATCAGCTGCCTCCTGCACACCCCCCACTGGGGATGCGCCCGCAACCAAGGTACATGTCCCTGACCGGAATCAAACCTGGGACCCTTGAGTCCGCAGGCGGACGCTCTATCCACTGAGCCAAACCGGTTAGGACCTTGTTGTTGTTTTGAGTTGCATCTCTCAGATGATTAGTGACTTTGAGCATGTTTTCATATGTATCTTGGCTTTCTGGATGTCTGATTTTGAAAAGTATTTAGGTCCTTTGCCCATTTTTTTTTATTGGATTGTTTATCTTCCTTTTGTTAAGTTGTACGTCTGAGATTTTGTTGCTTTTGGATTGCTCTAGTATTTTTATGCTTTCCCGTCTTACATTTAAGTCCTTTATCCATTTTGACTTTATTTTAGTGTATGGTGTAAATTGGTGGTCTAGTTTCATTGTTTGCATGTATCTGTCCAATTTTCCCAACACCATTTATTGAAGAGACTGTCTTGACTCCATTGTATGTTCTTGCTTCCTTTGTCAAATATTAATTGAGCATAGTGGTTTGGGTTGATTTCTGGTTTCTCTACTTTATTCCTTTGGTCTATATGTCTGTTCTTGTGCTAGTACTAGGCAGTTTTGAGAACAGTGACCTTGTAATACAGCTTGATATCTGGTACTGAGATCCCACCTACTTTTTTCTCTCTCAGGATTGCTGCAGCTATTTGGGGTCTTTTTTTTTTAATTCCAGATGAATTTTTGGAGAGTTTGTTCTAGGTCTGTGAAATATGCTGTTGGTATTTTAATCAGTAGTGCATTGAATTTATAGATTTTTTTGGGTAGTATGGACATTTTAATGATATTGATTCTACCAATCCATGAACATGTCAAGTTCTTCCATCTGTTTATGTCTTCCTCTATCTCTTTTTTCAACGTCCTGTAGTTTTCTGAGTAGAGGCTTTTTGCCTCTTTAGTTAAGTTTATTTCTAGGTATCTTAATTTTTATGGTGTGATGGTAAATGGGGTTGCTTTTTTAGTCTCTCTTCCTGTAAGTTCCCTATTGGTGTATAGAAATGCCATAGATTTCTTGGTGTTAATTTTGTATCCTGCTACATTGCCGAATTCATTTATTTAGTCTAATAATTTTTGATGGAGTCTTTAGGGTTTTTTATGTACAATATCATATCATCTGCGAATAAGGACAGTTTTATTTCCTCTTTTCCAATTTGGATGTCCTTTATTTCTTCTTCTTGTGTAATCACAATGGCTAATACTTCCAGTGCTATGTTGAACAGGAGTGGTGAGAGTGGGCATCCCTGTCTTGTTCCTGTTCTAAGGGGAAATGGTTTTAGTTTTTGCCCATTGAATATGATGTTGGCTGTGGGTTTGTCATATATGGCTTTTATTATGGTGAGGTATGATCCTTATATGCCCACCTTGCTGAGTTTTTATCAAAAATTGGTGTTGGATTTTGTCAAATGCTTTTTCTGCATAAATTGATATGACTGTGGTTTTTACCTCTCAATTTATGTGATGTATCACGTTTATTGATTTGTGGATATTGTACCATCCTTGCATCCCAGGGATAAATCCTTCTTGTCATGGTGTATGATCTTTCTGATGTACTGCAGGATCTGATTTGCTAGGATTTTTTTGAGGATTTTGGCATCTATGTTCATGAGGGATATTGGACTGTAATTCTCTTTCATTGTGTTGTCTTTATCTGGTTTTGGTATTAGGGTAATGCTGGATTCATAGAATGAGCTTGGAAGTGTTCCTTCCTCTTGAATATTTTGGAATAGTCTGAGGAGGATAGGTTTTAGTTCTTCTTTGAATTTTTGTTAAAACTCCACTGTGAAGCCATCTGGCCCTGGGCTTTTGTTTGCTGGAAGCTTTTTTATCATTGCTTCAATTTCTTCCATAGTTTTTGGCCTATTGAGATTTTTATATTCTTCCTGATTGAGTTTTGGAAAGTTGTGTTTTTCTAATAATATGTCCATTTCCTCCAGGTTGTCCAGTTTGTTGGAATAGAGTTGTTCATAGTATTTTTTAACAATCCTTTGTATTTCTGAGGGGTCTGTTGTTATTTCTCCTTTCATTTTTGATTTTGTTTATTTGGGTCCTCTCTCTTTGCTTCTTGGTCTAGCTTGGCTAGAGATTCATCAATCTTGTTTATCCTTTCAAAGAAACAGCTTTGGATTTTGTTGATCTTTTGTGTTATTTGTGTGGTTTTTTTTTTGTTTCTATGTCGTTTATCTCTATCTTGATCTTTATTATTTCCTTCCTTCTGCTTACACTGGGCTTTTCTTTTTGCTCTTTTTAAAAATATTTGAGTTGAAGGGTTAAGTAATTTATTATCATTGTTTCTTGTTTTTTGTTGTTGTTGTTGTTGTTGTTTTGTTTTTTGATAGGTTTGTAGAGCTATCAACTTCTCTCTAAAGACTGCTTTCGCTGTGTCCCATAGGTTTTGGGTTGTTGTGCTTTCATTGTCGTTTGTTGCCATAATGTTTTTTTATTTCTTCTTTGGTCTCTCTCATAACCCAGTCATTGTTTAATAGCATGCTATTTAGTCTCCATGTGTTTGATTTTTTGAATTGTTTTTATTGTAGTTGATTTCCAGTTTTATGCCATTGTGATCTGAGAAGATGCTTGATATGATTTCTATCTTCTTGAATTTGAAGAGACTTTGTCTGTGATCCAATATATGGTCTATCTTTGAAAATGACCCATGTGCACTGGAGAAGAATGTATATTCTGTAGCTTTGGGGTGAAGTGTTCTGAAGATGTCAATTAATTCCATCTGACGTAGTGAGTCATTTAGGATTGCTGTTTCTTTGCTGATTTTTTGTTTAGAGGATTTGTCCAATGGTGATAGTGAGGTATTAAAGTCCCCTAGTATGATTGTATTGCTGTCAGTCTCTCCCTTGATATCTTCTAGAAGTTTTCTTATGTATTTGGGTGCTCCTATATTGTGTGTGTATATGTTTACCAGAGTTCTTTCTTCTTGTTGGATTGCTCCCTTTAGTATAATGTAGTGGCCTTCTGTATCTCTTGTTATGTCCTTCACTTTGAGATCTAATTTGTCAGATATAAGTATTGCTATCCCAGCTTTTTTTTTTCATTTCCATTAGCCTGAAAAACATTTTTTCCATCCCTTTACCATCAGTGTGTGCGCATCATTTTTCTGAGGTGGTTTTCCTGTAGACAACAAATATATAGGTCATGTTTTCTTATCCACTCAGTTATCCTATGTCTTCTGATTGGGGCATTTAATCCATTTACATTTAAAGTAATTTTTGATAGATACTTCTTTGTTGTCATTTTTATTCTTTACCCCTGAGTTCCTTTTTCATTTCCTATTTTTTTTTCTTTTTAAAGCAGACCCTTAACATTTCTTGCATTGCTGGTTTGGTGGTAACAAACTGTTAGAGTCCTTTTTTGTCTGTGAAGCTCCTGATTTCACCCTCAATTTTCATTGATAGCCTTGCTGGGGCACAATATTCTTGGATTCAGACCCTTCCTTTGCATGACTTTGTATATTTCATTCCATTCCCTTCTTGCCTGATGTGTTTCTGTTGAGAAATCAGTCTCCAGTCTGATGGAGAATCGTTTGTAGGTAACTTTCTGTCTCTGGCCTCTTTTAAGATTCTTGTTGTTGGTGTTTGCCAATTTAATTCTAATGTGCCTTAGCATTGGTCTTATGGGGTTCATTTTGTTTGGGACTCTGTGAGCTTCTTGGATTTGTGTGAGTTTTTTCTTCCCTATATCAGGGAAGTTTTCTGTCATTATTTCTTGAAGCAAGTGTTCTATTCCTTGCTCAGTTTCCTCTCCTTCTGGCATCCCTATTATGTGGATGTTGTTTTGTGTCATGTTGTCCCAAAGTTCTCTTAGGCTCTCCTGCTTTTTAATTTTCAAAGTCTTTTTACTGCTATGTAATAATTTCACAAGTATTGATGTATTGCTTTTATGATATTTTAAAAATTTGCATTTTCTATTTTTAGTTTTCTTAATTATAAAAGCAATTTGAATGTAACTTGGAAAATTGAAAACACATTTATGCAGAAAGGAAAAAAACAAAAAAACAAAAAAACACCTGAAAACTTAGAATCCAAAGATTACTATTTGGTATATCTCATTGACTCATTCATTTGTTCATTCAGCAATGATTTACTGAGTATGGGTTTTTGGCTCTCTTATAAGTTTAGGAGATATAATAGTAAACAAAATGGCTAGTGTCCTTGTCTTCATAGAACTGAGAGTCTAATGAGGATTTTTCCATCTTCACAAATGAAATATGAAGTTACACATTGTGTTAAAGGCTATGAAGAAAAGGCACATTGTTCAGTGTTAGAATATGGGTGGGGAACTGATATTGGTCTAGATGTCAAGGAATTCTATCCCAAGGAAGTGGCAATTGAGTTGAATTCTGAAAGATCATTGGGAAGGACTAAGGCCAAGGAAGTTTAGTGATAGGGTAGTGAGGAAGGGAGGGAAGGTTGAGATTGGAAGATCCTTTCAAGCTGAGGTGATAGCATGTGAAAAGCAGAAGTCCAGTGACTACAGGAAATAGGAGATATCATAGGACAGGGGTTGACAAGCTAGACTTGCTGGAGCATTTCCTGCTTTTGTAAATAAAGTTTTATGTGAAGACAGAATGCTCATTCATATACATATTGTTTATGATTGCTTTTTTGTTCCAACTGTAGAGTTAAGTAGTTCCAACAGACACCATATAGCTCCCCTTGTGAAACCTAAACTATTTATGAGCTGCGCCTTTACAGAAAAAGTTTGCTGACTCCTATTATGAGAGTTAAAAGAAGGCTAACATAACAGGAAAGGAGGACTACGTTTGTATGTTTGTGTGTGTGTATGTGGCAGAGGAGGGGTGGTGGTCTATTTTTAGTTTTCTTAATTATAAAAGCAATTTGAGTGCAACTTTGAAAACAGAAAACACATTTAAGCATAAAGGAAAAAACAGAAAGGTGAGGCTGAATCTAAGGCAACGAACAGACTATGTAGGTTAAGGTTTTAAACTTTGTTCTAAGAACAATGGAAAAACACTGAATGGTTTTAAGCAAGAGCTTGAAAAAGCTTGTACTTCCAGTACATACTGATTTATAATAGTTTTGCTTTAAATTTGGAAGTTCATTTTATGTATGTTCTCATTCTTTAGTCTTATAATCTTCAGTGGTTTTTCTATTCTTCAGTCATATGGCTGTTGAAATTATACTCAGAACTGAACATCCTGTGCTTATTGCTAATTTTTTTACAATCATTTCTAAGAAATTGAATGGGTAGGTCAATGGGTATGTGTATTTAAATGCTTTTGCTTGTCCTGTATTTCTTTTCCTCCAGAAGTGATGGTTACCATCACTAGCAAGGTATGAAAGTATATGACTCCCTCATTCTCATGAGACATCTAATCTAATAAAAGAGTGATATGCAAATTGACCCTCACTCCATTATACCCACAAGCCATGCCCACAAGCCATGCCCACCAACCAATCAGGGGCAAATATGCAAATTAACTCAACTAAGATGGTGGCGCCCAGTCCGCCTCAGCCCGGCAACTGAAGTAGCCAGGCCAGTTAGCCAATACATGTGGTGGGGGAGGCAGGGGGAGCCGAGGGACAGAGCCATCAATAGCAGGAACCTGGGAAGGGGTGGAACTGATGATCGTGCGGGTTGGGGGGGGTCTTCTGCCCAGGCCTGCAGCTTCGGGCACAGACCCCTGGCCTGGGAACGGGCAGAGCCGGCGACCACGGGGGTTGGAAGCTCTTCTGCATAGGCCTGCAGCCTCAGCAGAGACCCCCCAGCCTGGGAAGGGGTGGGGCTGATCATCGTGGGGTTAGGGGGTCTTCTGCCCAGGACTGCAGCCTTGGGCACAGATCTCCGGCCTGGAAAGGGGCAGAGTCGGCCATCCCAGGGCTTGGGGGGGTCTTCTGCCCAGGCCTGCAGCCTTGGGCAGAGACTGCAGCCCTGGGCAGGGGCAGAGCCAGTGATCGCAGGGGTCTGGGGGTCCCCTGCCCAGACCTGCATCCTGGGCCAGAGGTTACAGGCCTGGGCAGGGGTGGAGCTGGGATTGGAGGGGCAGGGATGGAGCCAGTGATCAAAGTGAACTACAGAGGAAACACCTTTTCTTACCACTCATTGGCTAAGCTCCCTGTATGCCACTGGTAATATTCTTAGTAACTTGGGTAATAAGAATCCAAAAAAGAGATCTAAAGTTTTTTCACCACACTCCTGGAGAAAAATATGAAGGTCCACTGCTGGAAGGCTAAGAAATGTCATATCCTGCCCTAGCCAGTTTGGCTTAGCGCATAATGCCTCAGTCTGCCAACAGCAGGGTCTGGGTTCAATTGTGACCAAAGGCATGTACCTAGGTTGCAGGCTCCACCCTGGCCAGGGCCCAGGTCAGGGCATATGCAGGAGGCAACCAATCAAAGTGTTCATCTCACTTTGATGTTTCTCTCTGTTTTCCCCTTTTCTTGCACATTCTCTAAAAATCAATGGAAACATATCCTTAGGTGAGGATGAAAAAAAAGAAAGAAATGTCATATCCTATGAAAGACACATCTTGAAAATGCCTAAAGAAAGTTGTCATTTTTTCATGGTGAAGGGACTAGAGTCCGTGTTGATGAAAACACTTTGGTGGCTGCGGTGACTAGCAGTGGCTGCAGCAGCATAGTGATGGGGCTGGTGGCTTCCCCTGATTAGCCTGGTTGCCTCCCACAAAGGGAGGCCAGACTGTGGCTTAGGCCTGCTCCTCAAGGGGAACAGGGAGCAGGCCTAAGCTGTCAGTAGGACGTCCCCTGAGGGCTTCCAATATGTGAGAGGGAGCAGGTTGGGGTGTGGAACCCCTCCCCCCTAGTGCACGAATTTCATGCACTGGGCCCCTTGTTGGTTAATAAGATTACATAGGTTTCAAGTGTACAATCCTATGATACATGATCAGTATATTGCATCTTTGCGCCCACCAGCCAAATTCAAATAATTTTTTGTCATCATATATTGATTCCCTTTACCCTTTAGTACTCCCCACCCTCTTTCCTTAGTAACCACCATACTGTTGTCTGTCTGTGAGTTTTTATTTTATATCCCACACTAGGGGCCTGGTGCACAAAAATTTGTGCACTCGGAGGGTGGGGGTTCCTCCGCCCGGCCTGTGCCCTCTTGCAGTCTGGGACACCTCAGGGGGGGGGATGTCCACCTGCTGGCATGCCTGGCCAGCCTGGGTGAGGGGCTGAGGGCCATTTTCAGGCTGCTCACAGCCCCTTCAGGGTTCGTGCACTGGGGGTTGGGGGAGCTGGTGAGTGCAGGCCTGGACGTTTCCCACTGGAGGGCCCACGATTGCACACGCCTGGTAGGCCCCCACCACTGAGGGGACACACCTGGCGCAGAGCTGGGTGGTGAGCCAGGGGCGGACTCTGGTGCAGGATCCCTCGGTGGGGCCCTGCTGCTGAGCAAACACACCGGGGGTGGAGCCGGGCTGCAGACTGGCTTCAGATTCTTCGCACTGTGCAGCAGACACTTCTGCACACCCTGTGGAGGCCCCTGGGGGGCAGATGAAGGTAGCGGACCCTGGACAGGTGCTCCCGCATGCCCCCGAGGAGGCCCCCGGGGCAGAGCCAGGCAGCAGACCCAGGACAGGTGTTTCTAGACACCCCATGGAGGCCCCTAGGGCACAGCCAGGCAGCGGACCCGGGACAGGCATTCCTGGATGCCCCGCGGAGGCCCCTGGAGCGGAGCCAGGCAGCTGCCTCAGGACGGGCACTCCTTCATGCACCAAGGAGGCCCCCGGGGGGCAAAGCCATGCAGCAGACCCAGGACGGCTGCTCCTGCACACCCTACAGAGGCTTCTGTGCTCCCGCATGCCCCGTGGAGGCCCCCAGGGGGTGGAGCCAGGCAGCGGACCCAGGATGGCTGCTCCTGCAAGCCCCGTGGAGGACCTGCTCTCCCGCACGCATGGTGGAGGCCCCCGGGGGGCGGAGCCAGGCAGTGGAGCCAGGACAGGCGCTCCTGGATGCCCCGAGGAGGCCCCAGGCCAGACCCCCCCACACTGAGCTGACACACCTGGCACGCCGTGGAGGCTCCCAGTGCAGAGCCGACCTGCCAGCCTCCATCTTGGCTGGGTTAATTTGCATACAGCCGCTCTGATTGGCTGGGAGGCATGGCTTGGCTGGTGGGCGTGGCTGTGAGCAGAGGCTCAGCCAGCCTAGGCAGGCAGTTGCAACAGAAGCCTCTGGTTTGTTCTAGCTCCATGGCTGCTGGCCGCCATCTTGGCTGGGTTAATTTGCATACAGCCGCTCTGGTTGGCTGGGAAGCGTGGCTTGGCTGGTGGGCGTGGCTTAGGTGTCTCGGGTAATGGTCAATTTGCATATTACTCTTTTATTATATTAGATATGAGTGAAATCATATGTTTCTTAGCTTTTTCTGACTGACTTATTTCTCTTAGCATAATATTCTCAAGGTCTATCCATGTTGTCATAAATGGGATTATTTCATTTTTTTCTGATCTCCTGTACCACATCTTTTTTACCCAGTTATCTATGGAAGGACATTCGGTTGTTTCCATGTCTTTTATTGGGAGCCTTCTAGAATCTCTTTAGATGTAGGCATAGTATCAATAGATTAAGAGTCTGAAATGTGCTCAAAGTATTTCAACTGAAATAATCTGGAGACAAAAGTAATTAATTTATAACCTTAAAACAAAGGAAAATAATTTGTACAAATGTTAATGAGAGTTCTAGTATAACTATTAGCTAGGAACAACTACATATTCAGCAAGAGGTGAGTGTATGCCAATGATATGGAATGACCTGTGTCTATTAAAATGACAAATGTGGAGAATATATTGATATATGGACATTTATATCTAAAGTAATATTAAATGAAAAAGGCAGAATAAAAATAATAGATACACACTTAATGACTATTCATGACACTAGTTATGACACTCCATGAGAATGGAGGTGCCCTGATTGTTCAATAGAAGTAGGTAGAAAAGGGCCAGAGTAAATCTTGCCCTCTTTTCCAGAAATGTTTGGTGGCTATAGTGGTTCTAATAATATCTGCTCCACTTTGATATGCCTCCCTTCATGAAATGGAAACTAATTTCCTTCCCCTTGAGTGTGGGCTGGTCTTAGTGCCTTGCTTCAAATGAATAGAAATGATGAAGTATCACTTCCAAGATTAGGTTATGAAAGGATTATGGCTTCCATTATGGGGACTTTTAGACCACTAGCTGTGGGAGAATCCAACTGTCATGTCATGTGAGTAGTCCTCTAGAGAGTTCCCTGTGTGGAGAAACTGAAGCCTCCTTCCAAATGTCACAAGTGTGAGGTTCTCTGGAACTCTCAGATGACTGTAGAGTTGGCCTATAGCTCCATTCTCCACAGAGACTCTGAGCCAGAACCATGCAGCTAAACTGCTTCAGGATTCCTGACACTCAGAAACTGTAATATGTTTGTTGTTTAAGCTGACAAGGATTTGGATTATTTGTTATGAATCAGTAGATAATTATTAATACAGTGGTTGTAAATATATGTGACACTTTGGCTTAGTGCTGGGGAACAGCCAAGATGGGATAGGGAGGTATATAGGTAGTTTAATGCTTATTACAAGCATCTGGGATGGGGCTGAGATGTGGAAAGCACTGACAACCCTGGATGGTAAGTGCTCAATGAAATATTGTTCTGTGTATACTTATGAGAGGTGTCTATTTCCCTTCTCTTTGTGGAAAATGCTGCAGGAAACAACTCAGCTGGTTGGTCCCATAGTACTAGGGCAAGTAACTCCAAAGTGTTGTGCCTGGTGCTCAGAGCCAAGTGAAGAACTGTGGTTGGGCTGGAGAGAACAGAAGGAGAGTGCCATTGAGTAAAAAAGACAAGTCTAGAAACATATTGTTAAATCAAGGAGCCTAAATAAGTTGAATCTGGAGCAAAGCTGATCTAAAGGACCAGGAACGCTAGTGTGAGGGACAGAGTGGCCCATCAAGATTGGCCTGGATTCCCTTCAAAGATATGTTTGCTGATGGCAAACACAGCGGAATACATAATGAGCAAGGCTCTTACATTTTGGACTCAAGCTTATGTGGAGGAGGTAGGCCCACTTAAGCCAAGACCGGTTGAGAAATATAAGTTGGCTCTTCTTCTTTCAATGACTTGAAGAGTTGTGAGTAGTTATTAAGTCTGGGTTGACAATTCATTTCTGTTTTTCCCTTCCTCTTCAAACATTGTTCATTCACTGGACTTAGGAGAAATGAGGATCTATAATAAGGTCTCAATTATTTGCATCATTTCCTGCAACGTTAGAAATATGCCATATGTAGCTCAGCTAAACTTGGCTCTGGCTGCTGTTGAGATGGTTCTTTCTGAGAAGCTTGCATCTGGATATGTTGAATATCTCTAGAGGGCCTAGCAGCTGATGCTAAAATATGGTTCAAGTGTGTGCTAATTCTGTGGATTGAATGCTGTATGGCCCTTTCAGCAGAATGACATTTCACAGCTTTCAGCTGCCATAAATCATTGACCTCAAGAGCTTCAGGGTTCAGTACCTAATCCATCAGGCCTGCTAGGCACTTGAGGCACTTTAAGATTTTGAATATAAATAGACCCAAAGACATGCTGTACCCAAAAGCCATTCTATTTCAGAATGATTAAATATCTGTGCCCCAGAGGTTTTCTATGACAGTTTAGAAGATTGGCATAAATATACCCAAACAATTTTTATTTTGGCGTGTGTGTTCAGGCAGCAAAATTTTGATGGAGATGAATTTGTGCCATTCTAACTTTCTAGGGGTATCTTTCAGATGAAAACTCTTTGTCTTAGTTGAGCTGTCATTTGGGTATTAAATCCCCTCAGGACGGATTTGGAACTCTGCGGTCAAAAGCCTATATTTGAAAATAACTATACTTTGTGTTTTAGTAGAGTTTGCCAGCAAAGAGATGCAGAGCAAACTAGGAGAGGTGAGCCAACTGGCACCTTTAGCTAACTTGGCTCTTGGTTATATTCCCAGAAAAGCTTCTTAGGGACATTTGCTGTTCTAAAACAACCCCATATCCCTTCTTGTACAATTGAACAGTGCAGCCAATCTCTGAAATGAAATTATTTTGTAGATTGTCTCCTAGGTTAAAGTTCAATTAAGTTTACTGGCAAAGTAGATTTGCAAAGTCAGCTTACCAACTTATATGGCATAGTAAAGATGACTAATCACCAAGAAATTAATATTTCCCATCTCTATGGATTTGTCACTAGGATTATATTTCTGAGCTCCCTTTTCATCTAGGTGGTGCCACATGACTAATATTTGCTGATGGAATGTGAGTAGAAGTGATTCGTGTAGCTTTTAGAAGCAGGTGTTCATTCTACAGCGTCTTTTTCTATTTCTTGATACACACGACCATAGTGATCTTGGAATTGTATTGGAGATGGAAGAGCCACAGATATAAGGAGCCTGGATCCCTATAGTTCCATCTGAAAAGTCACCTGCTGACCAGAAGCATCCACATTGAACTGTTAGATGAGAAAGACATATATATTCTATTGTGTTAAGCCATCAGGCTAATTTGTTACAGCAGCTAGCATTACCCTAACCAACATAAATGTAATTTTGAGATTCTTGGGTAAAATGTGGTTTGTAGAGTTATGGTTAGATAAGATGTATCCTTGGTTAAACTGAATTTTTGAACTGAATGGCAATAAGATGTATACAACTCTATTATAACTATACTAGGGGCCCAGTGCATGAAACTCATGCACTGAGGGGGGGGGTGTTCCTCAGCCCAGCTTTCCCCTCTCACATATTGTGAGCCCTCATGGGTGTCCTACTGATGGCTCAGGCCTGCTCCCTGCTCCCCTTGGGGAGTGGGTCTAAGCCCCAGTCTGGCCTCCCTTTGTGGGAGGCAACCAGGCTAATCAGGGGAAGCCACAGCCCCATCACTATGCTGCTTCAGCCACTGCCAGTCACTGAAGCCATGAAAAAAATGACAACTTTCTTTAGGCATTTTCAAGATGTGTCTTTCATAGGATATGACATTTCTTTCTTTCCTTTTTTTTTCATCCTCACCTGAGGATATGTTTCCATTGATTTTGAGAGAATGTGCAAGAAAAGGGGAAAACAGAGAGAAACATCAAAGTGAGATGAACACTTTGATTGGTTGCCTCCTGTATGAGCCCTGACCTGGGCCTTGGCCAAGGAGGAGCCTGCAACCTAGGTACATGCCTTTGGTCACAATTGAACCCAGACTCTGCAGTCGGCAGGCTGAGGCATTATGCACTGAGCCAAACTGGCTAGGGCAGGATATGACATTTATTACCCCTCCAGCAGTGGACTTTCATTTTTTTTTCTCCAGGAGTGTGGTGGAAAAACCCTAGATCTCTTTTTTGGATTCTTATTACCCAAGTTACTAAGAATATTACCAGTGGCATACAGGGAGCTTAGCCAATGAGCGGTAAGAAAAGGTGTTTCCTCTGTAGTTCACTTTGATCACTGGCTCCATCCCTGCCCCTCCAATCCCAGCTCCACCCCTGCCCAGGCCTGTAACCTCTGGCCCAGGATGCAGGTCTGGGCAGGGGACCCCCAGACCTCTGCGATCACTGGCTCTGCCTCTGCCCAGGGCTGCAGTGTCTGCCTGAGGCTGAAGGTCTGGGCAGAAGACCCCAACCCCCTCTGATTGCCAGCTTCACAGAGCCCAGGCCTCTGCGAACACCGGCTCTGATCCTGCCCCTGCCATTGCCAGCTCTGCCCTTGCCCCACTGGCAGCCTCTGGCCAACGCTGCAGGCCTGGGCAAGGGACCCCCAGACCTGTGTTTTGCCGGCTCCACTGGTGCCCAGACCCCTGCGATTGCAGGCTCCACCCCTGCCCCTCTGATCACTGGCTCTGTGGAGCCCAGGCCCCTGCGATCTCCGGCCTTGCCCCTGCCCAGTCCTGAGGCCTCTGGCCCAGGCTTTATTCCTCCTTTATGAGGGGTAGGGTACCCTCATACCCCTCTGATCACCAGCTCCACTCTTGCCCATGCCTGAGGCCTCTGGTGAAGGCCTCTGGCCTGAGCAGGGGACTCCCAGCCCCCTCTGATCGCCTGGTTGCCCCTTGGGCCCCCCGCCTCCCCTGCCACCTGCCTGGCTAATAGGCCTGACCACTTCAGTGGCAGGGCTGAGCCAGACTGGGCGCTGCTATCTTGTGGCTATGGGGGTGGCCATGTTTGTGACGGAGTGATGCCTAATTTGCATATTACTCTTTTATTAGGTAGGATTACCTATTCAGCCTAATTCATTTATTCATTCCACAAAAATGTATTAAGGCTTATGATGTGCCAGTTACTATGCTAAGCAGTCATTGGGGATGCAATAATGATCAAAACAGACATGGTCTCTACCCGCATGACCTTCAAAATACATAGAGAAGAGAGGATGAATTCCTGAACTAAGGCAATGGAAGGGGAACTGAAGTAGAGGGGGTAGATTAGAACAGTAATTCCCAAAGCTTGATTTGTGGACCATTAGACTTTCAATCACCTGGGGAGCTTATAAGAATATAGATTTCAGATCCTGTCATTACAAAATATGAGTCAGTAAGACTAAAGCGGAACTAATTGCATTTATTTTATTTTTAAAATATGTTTTTATTTATTTTAGAGAGAGAAAGAGAGGGAGCGAGAGAGAAACATTGGTGTGAGAGAGAGAAATCAACGGGCTGGTTCCTGCACACCCCCAATAGGAATTGAGCCTATAACCGGGCATATGTCCTGACCAGGAACAAAACTGGTGACCTTTTGTTTCATGTGATGGTGCTCAACCAATTGAGCCACACTGGCCAGGGCCCAATCATTGCATTTAAAAACTCCTTCCAGGTGATTCTGGCACATAATTACTTTTGAGAACTGTTAAGAGAGTGAGAGAGCAGGAGCAAGAGATAAGATAGAGTTGATAGTAATTTCATGACTGCTTGGAAATGATAGCTAAAAGAGAGGAAGCATTCAATGATGACTTCTAGGTTTCTGGCACTAATCATTGGATTGGAGGAGCAGGTTTCTTTTGAGGTGGGGATGTAAGTTTAGTTTTGGATTTAATGACTTTGAATCACCCATGCATTGTACAGGTAGAGATGTAGTATGTTTAGCATATATGGGGGAAACAGAAAGTGAAATTGTTAGAAAGATAGGAGACTAGCAGAATTTATCTTGATCCTGGCAGTTGGTCATATATCAAATGAAATGCAGTCCTTGCTTTCAAGGAACTCATAGTCGAGTTGATACTACATAAGGCTTATCTCAATGTATACTTGGGAGCTTGAGCTATTCCATCTCTCTACTATCTACACAGCATTTCAAATACTGAATACAATGGAAGCAGTGGGGTGAAGTTAACAGAATTTGGTCCTGGACCTTTAAATATAGCCATGAAAACAGCACTTTTCCCATTCACTTGCCCAGGTCCAGTACCTCTTTTCCGTTGTTGTTCCTACCACTCCACTCTCATATGACTGGCCCTCTCATTTCTGGCATTGCTCTTTTTACAAATATTGTATTCAGCTTCATAGATTCGGATACTCTTTCCTGGATTTTCTTGGTATATAAGGCACCACTCTCCTCCTAATTTTCAGCTCTGCTTGCTCCTTGGAAAGGTTGTGTTTCTTGATGTTTTAGGTGACAGGGTCTATCAGCAAAGGTTTCCTTGGATCCCTGCAAGGGAGATGCAGTCAGACAGAGATGGTATGTGAAAGCACTTCCAACATGTAAGCTATTATTCTGACTTATCAGGGTTCCAAATGTTACTGCAAAGGGACTTACAAATGCCAAAATGGTCAGAATTCGATCCTTTGAGTTCTTGATGCCTTTATGTCATTAATGTGAAAATTTTCCTAAAAAGTCAATAGCTACTATCTCATGAGTGTCTGTGAACTCACAAAGCTATGGAAAGACTTGATATAATCAAACAGAGAAATCTCCAAAGAGAAGAAAAATTCAGTGATTTCCTGTCCAGGGCCAAGTTCCAATGTGAAAATTCACTTTTAGCTAAAATAACTTTGCACCAAAAATACCAAAGCTTGAATATAATTATCTGGGCAGATCTAAATTTGCTGTATCCAGCACTTTAAGCATTGAGGTTGTCAGCTTGAAGCACCCAGTGAGTTTGGGGCACTTTCTTATCAGGGTCAGCTTTGAGCTTCAATGAGTGATTTAGATAAAAGAACACTATTAGATACTGGGAGAAGGGAACCAATTTTTCCTGAACTCTTATTATATGTTAGGTCCTATATTATGTATTTGTTATTTTATTTAATTTTCAAAGCAATCTTGTTATCTCCAACCTGTAGAAGACAAAACTGAGGCTCAGAGAGCTGAAGAAATATGCTCAATGGCACAAAGCTTTTAAGTAGCAAACTAGGTATTTGACCCCTGATCTATTGACTTGAAAGCCTATGTGCACTTTACTTTAGCTTAGTGCTTACAACATTCAATCATTGTAATTTAGGTACTGCATCTACAATCTTACCTGATTTTTTTCTAATTAGTTTTTTTACTATTGTTACCTTTACTTAAGCAAAGAAACCTTGAAAATCATGGGTTTTGAGGTGTGTGTGTGTGTGTGTGTGTGTGTATGTGTACATATATTAATTATTCATTTGTGCGCCATTTCAAATCAACCCCCGTACTACCCATTCTTTGGAAACAACGCACTGTACTATCAGTTGAGGAGTAAAGGAAAATCAAGTAGGTACTTGAGCCATTCTGCATGTTCATCAGCCTTTCCCAAAGCAGCCCCAAATTAAAAAAAAATCAATACATACAAAGAAAATGTCAGCTAAGTATGTGTATAAAATGTTCAGGCTGATAATTTGTAGGAAAGAAGAAATATATATAAAATCAACCCAGTGCTTTGCAAGCCTTTTTTTAAGATTTTTTTTCTTTATTGATTAAAGTATTGCATATGTGTCCTTATCCTCGCAACCCCTTCACAAGTCTTTTAGCATCATACTACACAAGGAATATTTGTAAGGCACAGTGAGGTCAATGGGAGAGCCCCAGACCTTACCCAAGTGTCCTAAGGATAAATAGGATCGATATATCAGCAAAACTGTAACACTTCTGTTGAACAAGTCCCCAAGACTCATAGCATTAGGGAGTTCTGCTATAACCTACCACTGGGATAATTGACTGACTTTTGGAAGGAAAACAATCCACTTTGATATATCTTTTAGAGTACTTTGTGTGTGTCCTTGGGTGCATATGTGTGCTTGTGTGTGCATATGTGTTGCTAATTATGTCCTTGTTTTTATTTCATTTCTGCTAATTAGTCCTTGGAGCATTCAGCACTCAGCACTCAGGTAAATGTAACTTTAGGACACATCTCAGAATCCCCCCTGTCTACTCTTATTTTCTTTTATTATAGAAAGTATGGAGTTGCCATGCTATTCTATCCAGGTCCTAAGATTATTCACATAAATATATGCATGATAATACAATATAAAGATGTCTCAATAGTTAAAATAAATTACTAGCAAAAGGTGCCAGCAAACACTGATGCCAGAGATATTATTACTTAAACTACAGGCCTGATACATGAAATTCGTGCACTCAGGGGAGGGGGAGTCCCCTAGCCTGGCCTGTGCCCTCTCACAGTACAGAAGCCCCATGATCAATTGCCCCAAAGAGATAAGCCCTGCTCACCCATCTGGGGCTACTAAATGGATTGCCCCAAAGAAGTAGGCTGGAGCTAGGGGTCCTGCCTCCATGCCATGTGGAGTTGTGGAACCCCCAGGCCTTGCTGCACAGAGCCACTGGGAATCACCTCTGTGCTGCACACACAGCATGAAGTCCCCACCCACCCACATGCACCTGCTGTGCATGTAGCCTCCTGGTGATGGACTGTGATGAGTGAGGGCATCACAGTTTGATGGCATGAGAGTGTGACAACCATTTGCATATTAGCTCTTTGTTATATAGGATAGTCTCTTCTCTCACCTCATTCCCTATGTGTCCCTGTTGAAGCCCAAATGCCACCACCAATGTATATGCTCATTCAGGTTCTGCTTGTGCCGTCTTCCTGGCTTTGGATTTCTGGAGATCAGGTGTAGCCTCAGAATTCAAGATGTATAGACATATGACTTACATTCTAAGCTACCAGTTGACTTATGTTTGAGATTTCTTTTCTGAATAGAACATTAACTATCACAACCTACTGTCCTAACTAATCCTGCTTTGTCTTGTAGACATCATGATATGGACACACCTTTTGGACACAATGTTACAACTCAGGACACAATTGGCCATGACTCAGTTAATTTTTGCAGCAGTAAAAGCCTGAAAAGGGCAAACACCGGAGATTAGATCTAAACAGTGGTTGGTATAGGCACTAGACGGGTGTAGTTAGGAGTGGGAAACAGTCAGCTCACCTACATTATGATTCAGGCAAACAGATGATGGCAAGAATGAATGTATACTGAACATATATCTTCAGTTCAGACCTTTATTTTCTGAGTTATATCTCTGTATATCCAACAATATACTTACTTTCACAGTGACCTCAAACTTAGCATAGTCCAAATTGTACTTGTGATATACATCTGCCCCAAATGGTTTCCCTTTTAGCATCTTTTATACCAGTGAAAGACCTCATGATCTATCTAGTTGCTCCAACTAGAAACCTCATGCTGCTGGTGTGGTCATTCTTGCTCTCTCTCCCTCCCTCCCACCTACATGAAACCCCTCACCAAGTCCTGTTGATTTTACCTTCTAGATGATCTCTCAAATTTGTCCATCCTCAGTAATGTTACTGTAGACCAAAACATCAACACCTGTTACCTGGACAATTGCAGTAGCCTAGCAATTGGTCCCTTGACCTCTACTCTTGCCTCCCTTAAATCCATTTTCCTTATAGCATCCAGAGTAAATCAAGTCATGTTTTACTCTGCTCCCTGGTGGTCAGTGCCCCATCTCCCCTTCAGATTAAGATCCTGTACTAGGGTAGGGGAGGCGGGTGGAAGGGCAGGGGAAAAAAGAAAAAAAAAGAAAAAAAAGAGATATATGTACTAATCTTTGTAAAACTGCATGTAATTAATAAAAAATAAATAAGTAAATAAATAAATAAAAAGAAATAGAAGAAGACCCTGTACTAGCTTCCATTGCCCTTTGTATAAAGACAATCATTTCTATGGTCTACAAGGGCCTAAATGTTCTGCTCCAGCCCCTGCCTGCATCTTTAGCCACATATAGCATGCTTTCCCCTACTCAGAGTTGGAATAAAGTTTTCTGCCCAGTTTTCAGTAAATGGGACTGGAACTCTAGCTTAATTAGGTTTTTAATTAAGAAGTCTATGAAAGGCAACATAAAATGAGTTGCAAGTCAGCACAGAAACCTGTAATCTTAAGATGATTTATGGAGATAACAGGGGGAATGGTACTGACCAATACTGGGTTGACTGTTTTAGTAAGTTATTTTTCATGAGAATAATGATTATCAGATGTTAAGTAACAGCACTCCTTACTACCTGACATTCAGATTGGGCTCTTCTCTTTTTATTCAAAGCATATGTACAGTTTGTTCTATTCTTATCACATACTGGGGAGGTGGGTAGAGCAGATATGTGTATTCCTTGATAGAGATAAAGCAACTAAAACCCAGAGTAAGATGACTATCACATAGCAAGTCAGGGGCAAATTTCAGTCAAAAAACACTGGGAAGATAATAATCCTATGTAATAAAAGCCTAGTATGCTAAGTGTCCAGTTGACCGGTCGACCATTCAACCAATCAAAGCATAATATGCTAATGATAGGCTAAGGCCACTCAACTGCTCGCTATGATGTGCACTGACCACCAGGAGGCAGATGCTCTGACCACTAGGTTAGCTTGCTGCTGGGGTCCAGCCAATTGGGACTGAGCAAGATGGGCCAGACATGCCCTGGAACCCTCCTGTGACCCCTTCCCAGCTGGCCAACCTCCTGTGTCTCTCCCTGAGCCCCAATTGTACACCAGTGGGTCTCTCGGCCTGGCCTGCACCCTCTTGCAATCTGGGACCCATCAGGGGATGTCAGAGAGCCAGTTTTGGCTCGATCCTGCAGGCCAGGCCGAGGGACTCCACTGATGCACAAATTTGTGCACCGGGCCTCTAATAATAATAATAATAATCATCATCATCATCAGACACTGCTTATAAAGCCCTTATATTCTTGTACCATACTGTTTTCAGCTTAATATTTTTATGCATTATCTTATTTTTATGCATTATCTCAACAACTCTGTGAGGTAGGGAATATTACTATATTTTAGAGGTGAGGAAACAAAAACTTAGAGATGTCACTCAAATAGTCAATGCTACTTTGACTTCAACATATCTTTAATTTGCCTGGTTTTCAAATCCCTTCCAGTCACCCATTGCTTTTAGTCTGCTAGGATTCTAAGTGATATAAAGCATAGAGGGGACACTATATGCAAATACATATTCTTCATTAATTGCTGGGGCTTTGGTCCCCAGATTCATGTGCTATATAACTTTGGGAGAGCTGGCCTGACCTATTCATGAGCCTTGAGAACTTGTCTCTTGCTTTAGTATGAAACCTCCACTGGAGAAAGTATACTCTAGGTCTCTTTCTACCCCAACATTCTCCTGGTCCAATCCATTTAACCACCCAGTTCCCACCATTTTGAAATGAGGGATGGGAAGAAAGAAAATTAGAGAGATTTTCTTCAAGACTAAGAGCAGAGCAAATGTAAGCTGCTTGTGCCCTTATTCTTTCCTCTTGGACCCTACCCTCTTCCTCTTGGCCTTCCAAAGACCTCCAGCAGAAGGATTATCTATTCCCAGTCTTTCTGTACCAACCATATGAGGCTTAAAAGAAAAGCTGAATACTAATTCTCTTTACTCTTCTTACCAGAGACTTTTGCATTTGGGAATCCTACCAAAAGAGGTTTTTGTGGTGCTGATAAGACCTTGATCCATATGAGGGATTCTTCTTCTTGGTATGGGAAAAAGTAGCCTTGAGCTCCCCTAGAAGTTAAAGTGTTTGACCCAAAGTCAACACTGAGCATGCCAGACAGAAGGTAGCATCACATCAGTTACTGAGCTGTGAATCAGAGACAGAAGTCCCAGTTCTTGGGTGGGGCTGGCATTAGCAAAGGAGAACTTCCTTTGTAGATGTTTGGGATATTAGATTATAAGGAACAGGAATTAAGATTAAGACAGAAACTGATTTATCAGTGTAACTTGTTGTTAATGCCCAGAATATTGATGAATGAAGCCCTTTAATTAAGTCTATCTTACTCATAGTCAAGATTTGTCTTTAAAATCAGAGGAGGACAGAACCTTCAGGTACAAAGTAAAGATGTCATGTGGCAGGTAAGGCCCAATACATGATGTCAGGATAAACTCTTAGCTGGTGCTTCTCACCCTCTCCATCTCTTGTAACAGAAAGTTGTCAGTAAAATCATATCCTCATGGATAGGTTAGAGCTTTGCCTCCTACCTGGAATCCTCAGTGATTCTCAAAGTGTGGTCCCAAGACCTTCAGCATTAGCATCTCTTGGGAATTGATGAGAAATGGAAATTCTCAGATTGAACCCAAGATCTAGTGAATCAGAAAATCTGGGGTAACGGCCCAGCAACCTGTGCTGTGACACATCTTCCAGGGGATTCTGAGACCCACTCAAGTTTGAGAACTACTGCTATATGGTGTTTTGGTGGTCCAGGCCATACCTACACACTACCATCAGTTAATATGTCCCAGAATCCTTATGTGCTTTAAGCTCTGAGTTTTAGTAACTATACTTCTTTCTACTTGTTCCCTGTCTAGTGATCCTGGCTCTGTGGCTATCCTAAGTGGAAAATAATACTCAAACTCTCTTGCCTGATGCTATACAACCAGCTTAGTGTGCAAATACAAAATCAAATTGACTATGCCTGCACAAAACCAAATAAAAAATATAGCATAGTGCTTAAGGCTCTATAACAGAATAGATAAAAATGTGGTCTCTAGAACCAGGTACCTTGGATTTGAATTCTGATTCTTTTACTTGTTAGCTATGTGATCCTGCACAAATTACTTACCACTCTGAACCTCAGTTTTCCCTTTTGTAAAATGGAGCTAATAGTAGTATTTTAGTTTAGGGAATGAATGAATTAATTAATACATGTAAACTGTTTGGGAAAGAGCCTGACACACTTTATTTTGAAATTACTGAAAAGCATTGCATGAACAGAATTTACAGAAGATGGGACTGTCATGTGAGTGGGGGGCACTGGTACAAGTGTGGCCTAAAACCCAGCCCCAGTATCTAAGGACCATCCTGAGTGAGTGCCTGATTGACTCACATGTATATTTTGGCATTGTGTACATCCGGTATACTTGGCTTTTATCTATCTATATCTATATCTATATCTATATCTATATCTATATCTATATCTATATCTATATCTATATCTATATCTGATGCATCCATCTTATATAAAAACTTTGAAATTTTAACCTTGCTACTTCTGCCTTCTGTAAATGCTTGCTGCCTTAAATAATAAGGAAAATAATACTACTCCCATTTCAGAGAGGCCATTA